>JAZHYW010058844.1:0-108717 GCA_037355805.1 Ixodes ricinus | reverse complement strand
AGCGCAAAAAAGACGGGACAAAAAGACGAAGAAACACACAGGAAAAGCGCTCATTGGTAACTAAGTTCGCCAGACGCGCCAGCACCACAACGCCGTGCGCCAGCAATCTCGTCTCAACACAAACACGGCGTACGTCCCAATCAGTAGGTATAGCCCGCCCACCACCTGTTCAAAAAGTTAGCAGAACAGCTACATCACCCGCCGCACAACCCGAACGAGGAAGGAAAAAGAACCGTGTTAATATTTACAAGCTGGGTGTGTTAATGAAGCTGTACTCTATCGGTTGCATATGATGGAAACGCCTGATGCAAACGTCTTTGTCGCCAGCATATATTTGCCCGCCTCCAGCAACTCTCTTTCTAACCTTCCTTTTATTTACGTCCCTCCACCTGTGCACCGTCTGGCATGGGGGAACAACCACACGTTTTACAATACCCCGGCAAGTAGGGAACCGTAATTGTTGCCCGAAGCGTGTAAAACTTGTGGATTATCCCCATGCTGAACGTGCGCAGGCGGTTCAACAAAAGTTGAAAAAAATCCAATGTACTGCGGCAAGGTTTACATAGGCCAGACCGGTAGGTGTTTGGGCAAGAACGGTTGCGTGAACGCCGTTTATGCTGCGTTCAACAACAGGAGCACATTTACATACATTGCAGGATGCCGTTTAACATTCCCAACGCAAGGCACTACAATCGTTAGGAGAGGTAAGGCTTTCTCTAAAGAAGTGGATTTTATTGACACGTGTTGTGGCGAATAATTGGTGACTATCCATATTTCTGTAATATTGTGGCTTTATGCTGTTTCTATTTTCCAATAAATATTCGGTTGATAGTCGGCGCTCGTCCTCATTTACCTCCTAAATCTTCAATATTCGTCTTTATTGTGCGCTTTCACTACTTTTCAACATGCACCAACCAACTCGCCTGCATCGCTACGTTAGTTTAGAAGAGAGTTGCTGGAGGCGGCCAATATGCATGCTTGCGACAAAGACGTTTGCATCAGCGTCGCATCGGTGTATATGCAACCGAAATGAGTACAGCTTCATTAACACTATCTAGCTTGGAAATATTAACATGGCGCTTTTTTCTTTCCTCGTTCGGGTTGTGCGGCGGGGTGATGTAGCTGTTTTGCTAACTTTTTGAACAGGCGGTGGGCGGGCTATATCCATTGATTTGGCGGTACGCCGTGTTTTTGTTGAGACGAAGGATTACGGGCGTGGCACTGCGAGATAGCAAAGTTGGAAGCATTAAAAAAACTGTAGTTGCCAGTGAGCGCTTGTCACTTATGTGCTTCTTCGTCTTTATGTCCCGTTTTTTATGCGTTATTTCTAATACGAATGTAATGGAAACGCCAAATAGCCCAAAACAAGTTTCTAATGATTTTGAGATAAAAGGCTTAGCGATAAGTTTCCATGAACAGTACGGCAGCTTTTTGTTTTCTTTCTTTTGACTCCGGAGTTTTCATCGTATTCATACTCTGAATTAATGAATGCACCAGCTTCGACCACCTCTGTAGTAAATCCCAGTAAATACCGATTTATGCGGTCTCCTCAAACCGCCATCTATCCATTTGATGCACGCGGTAGTCTTTTTGCTCGCACGACAACCCTCGCTGAGGGTCTACGCACGAGTGGGCACGAACTGTCTCGTGCGCTGGCGCCTGCCTCTGATAGAATACAGTTACGGCGTCGTCACGCTTGCGTGGAACGCAGAGTGAGATCGGTCTGCTGGTCGGATTCTCGGTGCCCTCAAATAATCGTTGCCCACCGCTTCCAGCGTCGGGACCCAACGTATTGCCGTCACAATATGTACGCAGGATCGCCACTATGCCTAAAGCAGCTAACCATGCCCCATATACAGCTTCAGATGTGGCTTCACGCATTCCGTCAGTCATTAAGCTCCGTTTTAGTCAGCTAAGACGGTGAGCGGGGCTGCACTTACCGAATTCTAATGATCAAACTTGTGGCAGTAAAGCGTTGGTTTCTTTTGCAAGTGAGGCAGCAGGGACAATATAACACGCTACTACTTCGCGCTTTTCATCGTTTAAGCTGATCATCAAGAGGTCACGGATTGGTACTTCGAGAACATTACGGGGAAGTAGATATTCAGGCATATCCGTGAGAGTCCAAAGACACATGCATATTCCAGTTTCGGGCTGACTGAGTTGCAACATATTGACCGATTGATTACGGTTATGACTTCTCCCAGTAACATAGGTTTGGACTAGTCCGCCTGGTGTACTAGACACTTAAAGTTGTTGATGTATTTCTTGGGTAATGTGACTTCCTTTCCTGGTTATTTGCAAAGCTAGGTGACCATCCTAGATCGATAATATTTCTTAATGACGGCAGATTCCAGTTGCCGAACCTTCATTTACCTGGCGTGAATTGAGCCGCAGCAAATAAGTGGTCGCCTACTTCTGCTGACAATAAAGAAACTAAATTGAAAGTGACGACTTAGATTTACTTATGTCCGTAAAAAAAAGAAAAAAAACTAAACTAAACTAAACGGGTGTCAATGAGAAAGAGTTGCAAGATCGTGAAGAGCAACTGAAGAAAAGATATAATTAATTTAATGACCAACCTACACAAGCAAATCAGTGCTCAAAATCATTTCGATTATCATGAGTACGTAGTGAGCGTTTCGTTTCCCACGATAGAGCGGTTGTTTGGCCATTGATAAGAGTGCGACTGGAGCAAAGCGTATGGTAGAGCATGCCTCCAATAAAGTCAAGTTTTGTTTTATTATTTCTTCGCTTGACTGAACATCCCTTTGTTTTTTTCCAGGTTGTGGCACGGTCGTCGACGACGCCGGAGAGATCGGGACGGGACCTAAAGGAAAGTCGTCAGATCACCGTGGCCTTGGATGGCGAGTGCATTCGGTAACGGAGAGCTCCGTGGGTTGCTCCAGCTATCCAAACTAAGCCCACTTTCCGAGTACCCAGGCTTTGGCTTTCCCGAAATGCTGCTTTTTTTCGTTCTTCAAAATAGTTAAAAGAGCTAACGCAAACAGCAAGTGAAGGTGATACCAAAACCGGCATGCAAATTTTCCGCGCTGTCCAGTGGGATGACGTCAGATGTATACCTTACAAGTCCAGCAGGCAGTCTAAAGAGCAGTGTTTAGCGCGTTCTAGTTTGCTTTGCTGGAGTAAGCTTCCCCAGCATTCAATTAAACGCCATCAACTTTATTGTAGCCATCGGGAACAAGCCGTACTTCCCCATATTACAACATATATGGATGGATGGAGGCTAATGGCTGTACCCTTTATAACGAGCAGTAGCTAGCGCCACCTAACTTAGAAATCAAAAGTATGATTCATCCCCTCGCCCTTCTAAACCAATTGCACCCTGCATTTTGCTGATTTCACCAGGCAGTGTGGGATATTGCCAGAATGATCTTTGGGAGATAGGACAAAAAACAACTAAGAACACCCCCTTGCATTTGCCTTCCGGCGAGAAAGTTGCCAATTTTCCTCCTGCCACGTGGTTTTTGGGATGCGTAGATATAAATTTCATCCACATTTCGTTGGCCATCATATCCTGCGAGTTAGGCACGCAATAATTTGTGCGCGCTCTACGAAAACAAAGATCCGCTTCAGATTCCCGCGCCTGTTACAGATATATCTTTTGCATCGTTCCCCATTTGAGGCAAGTTTGAGCGTGACAAGCTGGCGTTTTGAGGATGCTGAATGTTCTGGAAACATGTAAATCATTCTTACATATTGAAACCACCACATATCGCGCATGCGTTCTGCACTCCTTATTTGAGAAACCGATAATAAATATGAAAGTACGTTCAATTGGTGTGGGGATGTATTGCAGCTTTACAATAAGCGTTTATTTTGCCACAGGCTTTGACAGCTCAAATCGGTGACTGCCTTGGCGCAGCCCTCCAGCTTCGGTAAAACGTCCACCCAGGGGCGGGGGGGGGGCTAGGCCTTGCGAGGGGCCCAAAATCCTGCTTATCCTAGGCTTATCGCTCTCAGAAAAAGCCCACACAAACAGAAGACCTCCCCCCCCCTCCCGCCTCGCCATGCAGTTAGACAAGAGGGAAAGGGCGAAAAAGAGGGCGAGGATCGACTTTCCGCCAGGCCGGAGGAATATTTCTGCAGGTCCCCCTTTAATCACCCTGCTGGCCTCTATGACACGCCTGTCTACGTCAATAGACTGTCCCCGGACACGTAGGATGTTGCTTATTTCCACATGCGCATGCACATCCGGTTGGAGGGGAAGGAAGGCAGACATATGACATCTCGTTTTTCAGCCTTTCAGGAGAATTTTGCTAAATTGCCTAGCTACGCGCAAAACTTTTTTTATACTTGTAGTGTTGTTTTTTAGTTAAGATGTGTCTATTGAAATGCGTTAAACCAATTTTGAAGCAAGTCAGTGACTGCTGCATGACAATCGTTTCTAGTGCTGAAGTGCCTACGTCACCCACTGGAAGCCATTGCGGGACAGATTGGACACTCGTGCTTTGTGAGAGTGTGGCTCGGACTCGTGATTAATCTGCGAAGACGCGAATCCCAGTCGAGCATCGATGCAGTGTTCAATCTTCGCCCTTCTCTGGCCTCCGTGAGGTGGCATGTGAAATCAAGCACTACCACCTTGTGATCCAGAATCGTTGGCTTATGTCGGAAGAAAAGTATTTGGGAGGAGGATTTGGAGGTCCTAAACACCCAAGTTGCATTGGGTGTAAAGGGTAGACGCTAAACAAAGTTATGCCTCGGCTTCCTGGATAAAAAAGAAAAAAGCTGCTACAAGCAATACATTCGAAATTCAAGTTCATCATTGATCCGTGAAACAGCGAAAGGAGGCAGAGAAAAACGAACTGACCAAGCTGCTTGACTGGCCTCTGCCCCCCATAGCAGCCCAGGGAAGAACAAACATAAACGTAAAGACACTATTATTTGTCATATTCATTATAGCATGGGAAAGACAACATCATCTATATTGCTAAAAAGAAGAATGTACACAAAAAGGGAGAGAAAAAAAAGAAACGAAAAAGGATGTAAAAAAATAACAACACCCGCAAAACACATACAATCGTTATACTAAACTTTTTTTTTTTTTTTACATGGGAGTAATTATTAGACGAAAAGTGAACATATTTGTTTGGCGGACATACTGAAGATATCAACATCGAGTTCATAAAAACGATTCAGAAGATGGGGAGGGTACATTTTAACATCTGATTCCCATAGTTAGTTCTTGAATGTGGCACTATCCATATCTCAGCATTACGAGTTGGATAATTCGCTTGTCTAAGTTCAAGTTGGGAAATTGATAGATACATATTTTCGTTCTGTCTAAAAGACCTTTTGTAGGAAAGTGCAAGTTTATAACTATAGTGATTCGGAATTTGTACTATATTAAATTTATGAAACAATGGCTTGGTATGACTATCGTATGCTGCATGACATAAACCTCGAATTGCTTTTTTTTGAAGATTATGTATTAGTTTAAGATTTGTAGCAGTCGTGTTACCCCATACTAAGAAGCAATAGTTGTAGTATGTGTAAAAAAGGGACTTGTATATAAGTAGCATAACAGAGATGGGAATCATATTACGGTATCTATATATAACCCCAACAACTTTAGACAGCTTATTACTTATCTGTTGCACAGTTTCGTCCCAACACAGGTATTCATTAAATATTATTCCTAGTACTTTTACATTTACTACTATATCTATTTCATTTCCACCAAGTGAAGGGATAGTCATATAGGTACATTTTGTATTACGTGATCTGAACAGAACGGCTTTAGTTTTATTTACATTTATTTTTAAAGAATTTAATATCGTCCAAGCATTTAGTTTATCAAGATATTGGTTTGCCTTATGTATAATTTGGTCAGCGTCGTTCCCTGAGAAAAGAGAGAGGTGTCATCTGCATATATGATGTAACTAACAGTATCATCAATATTTACTATATCATTGATATACAAATCAAAAAGAAGTGGCCCCAGTATACTGCCTTGAGGCACGCCTGCTGTTAATTTCCTAAGATCTGATCTATTTTTATTGATTTCTACACACTGATAGCGGTTTTCAAAGTAACTTTTAATCATCTCAAGAGCGACACCGCGAACACCTAGCATGTATAACTTTTGAAATAACGTTACGTGATTGAGGCGATCGAATGCTTTCGAAAAATCTATAAACACTCCGAGTGTAACCAGTTTATTTTCAATATTATTTAAAATTAATTATTTTTGCTTTAACAGCGCCAGTTCAGTAGAGCGACCTTTTCTGAACCCATACTGACAGGGTGTCAGGATTGAAAATTTGTCACAAAAACAGTATAATCGTTTATGTAAAATTTTTTCTAGACCTTTCGAAAATATTGGTAATACGGAAATAGGCCTATAATTTCCTAAGTTATTTTTATCCCCAGCTTTATGTAGAACTGAAACTTTTGCCACCTGCATTTTCTTAGGAAAAACCCCCGTTTGCAACGCTAAATTAAAAATATGTGTCAAACACGGAACAATAGACCGTAGTACATGCTTAATAGGTTTAATTTGAAGGTGATAAAAATCACTGCTCCTGCTATTTTTTAAGTCTTGAAAAACTGAAAATACTTCATCTTCATCAGTTGGATGAAGAAACAAACTGTCATGTACGCTGATCATGTATTTGGAAGCATGCTCACTATGTGTACTATGAAGAAGTTCAACAAAGTATTCATTAAATTTTTCTGCTAAAGCCACACCACTTATGTTAATACCATCAATTTTAAGTGTTGTTATCTGATCTACATGCAATCCATTTTTCATTAAACTATTCAACTTCTTCCAGACCACATCTGACCGCATATCCCCATTAAACAAATTGTTGAAGTATGCGTGTTTAGCTCGTCTTAGGGCTTTAGTTACCGCGTTCCGTTGTTTTCGGAAGGCAGACAAAATGGCAACATCTTTGCTAAGTACAAATTTATGATAAAGAACATTTTTCTTTTTAATCATGTTTAATACTTCAGACGTGACCCAAGGTTTGCGAGATTTGTGGTGAACTTTATGCAATTGATATGGAAAGCAACGATCATATAATATACTAAATTTTTCTAAAAAAACGTTAAAGGCTTCATCAGCTGACACATTAGACAGAACCACTCCCCAATCCTCAGAGTTCACTTGTTGTTCAAATTTCTCAAGGTTTTTTGCGCTTACGTTTCTAAAATAGACATCTTGTGAACTAGTTTCCTTCCTCTTAAAGCCTATGTCAGCAAGCATATAAATTGGCAGATGGTCACTAATGGTTTCTCCCACTACTCCCGAGATTACATCGGACTCGCGCACATTTGTTAAGAACAGATCGAGCAATGCCTCGTGATGAGGTGTAATACGAGTAGGCTGTACAATAACATTAAGCAAACCATACGACTGAAATAAAGAAAGGAACTCTAGTTGACGTGGAGAAGACGTAAGCATATCTATGTTGAAATCACCACCACAAAAAACCATAAACTCATTTTCACAAATAAACCTAGAAAACACATCAATAAATTCAAGAAAAGCAGTAATATTTCCACTTGGCGGTCGATAAACAACGCAAAATACAGATTTATGGTGTTTTAACGTCAGCATCTCGTAGTCATTTGTGATAATCGTAAAATCATCAATCACGACACACTCAAAACTTTTTTTACATACATGCATACACCGCCACCTTGTTTATCATTACGACATAAATTGAAATGTTCATAATTTTCTAACGCGTCAACTTCATCCCCTGTTCTATACCATGTTTCGGTTAACATAATTACATCGTACATAAAATCAAAACTCCCCAAAAAGATGCCTAGTTCCTCGATTTTATTTCTTACCGATTGAACATTAAGGTGAAACAGACTAAACGGTACATTATGTTAGTGGTACTCTACGAAAAAAAAAGCCGTAAGAAACTTTTCTTGCTCACTGACGATAACGGCATGGGAACTTAGGAGAGATAAAAAAAAAAGAAGAAAGAGGGAGCGGGAAACAAAAGAGAGAGAAGAAAAAGTATCCTAAAATTTCAAATGAACTCCAACCCACGACGAAGAGATAAAAAGGAGAAAATTGAGGCGAGAGATCTTTCGGTGATGGCCGTTCGCTGAGTTTTAACAATCACGAGAATACGCATTTTTTTTAAATCTTACTTCGCACTTTGCCTGATGATCTTTTTGTCAGACGCTTTTGAAATACAACCGGCTCGCCCTTTGAATACGTAGCTTTCAATGGCGGTTGAGAGTTTTTTTACAGACAGATTACTGCAAAACATGGTAGCTTTCTGAAAGAACCCAATCGTGGGAATAGGACTATTTTTTTCCGGGAAAAACACATTAAGGGTGACTTCATTACGCCCAATACTTCTAGAACATACCGTGAAAAGAACTTCGGAGCGACATCTATATTCTAAGTCCTCTAATGCGTGAAACGCAGTGTTTAGGAGCAATCGCTTCAATTGTGTGGAGACAGTCGTTCCGCGAGTGAAGAACTTATCCATTTAACAATTTTGCCTACACTGAATTGGTGCGTCGCGTGACCAGGGAGGGAAAGGGGGAAACGAGGCAAGTGAGAAAGGAGGAAAAAGGGAAGGGGAGGGAAAGGGTGGACGGTGGGCGGGGAAGAGAGGCATGTGGTAGAGGAAATGGGACACTTCAGGAGGGAGGAGAGGATGGGGAAGATAAAATTGGTGGGTCACGTGTCATAAATTTGCCGCTAAATTTAGCGGTGAAAATGAACTACTGTGTCATGGGACCAGAGGGGGAGAGAGGGGTAGGGGGAGGGAGGGAGAGGTAGATAATTGAATCTAGGTAGATGGAGAAGGGAGAAGAAAAGGGAGGCAGCTTGGGAGGAGACGTTAGGAAGGGCCAGGAACGGGAGAAGAGTAAGGGAGGAAGGAGGGAGATGGGGAGTGGGAATCGGCATGTCACGTGATGTATATTTCGTGCTATATTGTGAGGAGAAACTAAATTATTGTAAAGGTCACGTGGCATCAGGTCGCGTGACGTCAATGTTCTCACTGTATTTAGAAGGGAAATGTTTAGGATACGTGATATAAATTTCCCCCCTAAATTAACTGGGAAGCTAAAATGGTGTCTAGGTCGGTATTTAGGGAAACCACGGAACCCTACTCATCAATCTCCCGCCAAGTCGAGAAAGCGTGAAAGCGCCAAGACTGCGTCAGGGCGCCAACCGTAGCCTCACATTACTACTAAAAAAAAAGATAAGTACTCGAATGTAATTATAAACCTAATTGTTACGAACTTCATTAATTTTCCTAAATGGGGCCTTTGAAAAAAAGACAATATTGAGATCAATCTTTTTTTGGTGCGATGCGTTTATTTTTTGCTGGGGCGATTTGACCCGCGTTTTGAGAAATATCCTCTATAATCTCAAGATCTAAAACCACCTATGTTTTTGTATGTTTATTGCGTGCAAGTCACGACGCAAACATACCTGAAAACAATCAATGAATATACTTAAAGGTTATGACGAAATGAATTGTGTAAATATAAATATTTTCATTAAAGTATGATTTTAAAAATATTTCTGCCTATAAGCATGAGACAAAATATGCAAGAGCTAACAATATTTGAAATGATCTAGGCCTCGTATATTAATAACGCTTAGGGTCAGAAAGAGTGGCGAGTCTCGGAAATGTTCGTCAGGAGTTTGATTACGCCGAAAAGCCTAAATTATTGTAATAATATCGATACTTCTTTTTAATAAATAAAATTAAAATGTTACTATAGATACAAATATAGGCTCGAAGTTCATAGTGTAAAATATTTGTGGCGTTTAGGACCAATATCTCGTTTTACTTCGCAAATAAATATTGCGTACAAACTCGCCCGAAGGTTTTGCATATATTTTCTAAAAATTGAAATGATAATTTTTGCCACAATAAAACCCTTCGTATCTTTTGTACTCTCTCTACAAAAGCATTCCGGAACAAGCAAGTTACAAATCGAAATCACGTCATTCTTTGGCACGTTACGACCCGTGGAAAATTCTGGGCCTTCACAACGTACATTTACACCCGTACAACTATTCCGTTTCACAAAAAGACGGTGCGCAGCCGATGCTACATTCCGACGGAGGCCATCGAGCAACGCCCAAAGTGCCTGGCCACGTATTTGTAAACGGTAGGCGATACGTGGCATGCGAACGCCGCTCATGCCGGATTGGCTCCTCGGATTGGCTCAACCAATCACGCAGAGACAAAATCGCTGGGCCACAGCGCATTGGGTAGGCGTGATTGGTTCAGCGAGTGATAAATGCGCAAGGACGAGCGCCGTGGCACTTTTCGCGCCGCTCGATTGCCGTCGTCGGATATACTCAGGAACAACGTTTCTTGGCACGAGGCAAGAAGGGAATCGCACGCACAGCTTTAATCGGCGCTAAAATGGGAAGGACGCCCGTACGTGCCGTTGCCTTTGTCTGTCTCGTCAAAAAAGGTGGTCCCCGAGTATAGACCTGTCCAATAAAGGGCTCCCAACAGGTTCCATCTTTAGTGTTCTTGTGTATGGCGCGTGATTTACTCGTTCTTCATAGCCAGGAACATGCGCGTACTGGGCTGAGGAGATCGCATGCGGGGCTGAGGACTTGTAAATATCGTAATGGTGTATAGTTGCGTCGGCGGCGCTCGAACGTAGCTGTGAAACGGTGTAATCGCCGCTTTAGTAAAACGGACAGCATCTAGCGGAAAAAACACGGAACTAGACGGAACAGGTCCTTTCGTAATATCTCATGATCTCTCGTGGCTTCCGGGATTCCTTGTTGTCGGCAGTTGGCTCGATGGAACGGTTGTCCCCGTGACTCTGCCGTTACTGTCGTATCAGCGTCCTGCCCAGGCCACTCTCACAAAAGCAAACGTACGCAGCCGCGTGAAGCAGTCATTGTGCGTTTATCAACGTTCATCAGCACCGTAGAAGGACAGTAGGCAGTCGTTCCATCGCCTTCTTGCAGAAGGTCAAGCCCCTCAAGCTCGCTTACGCCACCACATCGCCGCGGGTTTGAACCGTAGTGAATAAAAAGGGGGCAAACGATTCTGAGTCCAATGCTTGCCTGCTGAAACCCGAGCGTTGTGCATTGAACCGGCACTATGGCGCGGCACGACCTGTTTTAGACCGCCAGATGTGCCCGATAGCGGCGACCCCTGTAGGTCGCTGGAGTCGTTAAAGTTATTCAGACCTACCTTCAGAAACACATAGCTTTGCGAGTCCCAATAGAAACACTGAGGAACGACTCACGACGAACATGCATCATCATAACAAGCCACTTCCTACGTTTCTTAAGCTCTCAGTGTCTATGGCCCCAGGACAGTGAACAAGAGGCGCCTCAGTAGGCTGCTGAGTTAGCGCGGCTGGTGGCCGAAATGGGCAACATCGGGAAGGTCTCAGCACCGAACGGTTGACGCGAGCTCTGCGTCACTCGGACGTTTGAATTCAAGATCTGGTCTACTGATTGCGACAGTGGGCTGTCTGCGAGTTGCCAAAATTCCGCATAAGGGCGCATTCACACAGAGAAAACAAAAACGCGCGTTTTGGTCGACGTCGACCCCGCCGTCGGAAAACAACGATGCAGACACACAGCTCAACCCGGCGTCGGCGTCTTCTCAATGAACCTTGCGTTTATCGAGAGAACAGGGATTTCTTTTCTTCGTCTGCTTCGTACGATCGTTGTTGCCTTGCCTTCGTGATTGCATATGTGCACGGAGAGAAGCCTTTAGTGAATGGACAACGGCGATGATTATATATACGTTTACACTCCACTTGTATGCAGCATATGTGAGAGGCCCGAATTCGAGCGCGCAGCTTCACGAGATGTTCGAGTAGCGCGTTTTTGTGCAAACAAAGCTTAGCACGGTGCTACGCCCATGGCGTCCGTACTTTTGATAGTCCTGCACGCAGCTTGCGCGATAGTGTTTTGAAGGGAACTGTTGTATTCTGTAGTGGTGGCATGCACACAAAGAATGGACAAACTACATTGGGGTTCATCGCTAGCTCTGGCGCAGTCAGAACACACTGCAGGTTTGTCGTTCGCTGGCGGCTTTCGGGCCGCCAGCGAACGACAACAGAGTAGTTTCAGAGGGTGACACACGCACAGAAAACGCTGCTCACAGTCACATGCTCCAATCGGCTTGTTTTCTCCACACTGAAACGCTTCTAGCCACGTTTAGCCACTGCGTACATTCATTGACCCTTGTGTCTTTCGCCTTCTCTTGCGGATGCAAAATAAAACAAGCAAAAAGAGGTCCTAACCGGGAAAAGACCATGTGACGTCCGGTCGCTCGCTGTTTGGCTCAAGCGCGCTCGTCGAGGGAGACATTGGGTCCGGAGACGTCGTCCTACACGACGCGCGACTTTTTTCACTTTAAAACAAGCAAGAAAACTCACCCCTCGTCGCGCGTTTTTTGTAGTGTGACATGCGTCGTAAGATGGCGCCACCTGTCGAACCAAACTTTATTGTTCATGGGGTGTACGTATGATTAAAGTCCTCCGCCCGCAAATATAATGACTCGACAAAGGTCGGTGCACAAGACGCACCCAACACAATCCTACACTTTGAAATATGCGGTGTGTCTACTTGTCCGCGAAATCCTTGGGAGAGCCGATCAATGCAATCTATGGGGGAGCTTCGGTGAATGAAGATTAAGAAAATATGTTTATACCAGGAAAGAAGCAGTCTGCGCTTTGGCACTCAGTGCCACGTTTAACGTGCTTATGTCTTGATCAGTGCAACGGCGTCTTCTAGGTATAAATATATTTTCAGCCACGTCATTCGCTCAACTCTCTTCGTAATCTCCTGCGGTTGTCTCTTCCAAGGGCCTGACGAGGGAGGCACCAGAAGTTTGAGACTGTTGCCAGATGCCGCAGTGGACTGGTATCCTGAAAGTTTTGATCATCAAGGATGGCCAACGCTCTTCCTGAGAACAGCGTTTTTATGGTCACTGCTTTTCCTCAAAATTGGTTCAGCGCATTAAAAACACATCTGAACTAGTAACCCAAATTACAAGTAACAATATATTTTTTTCTGCGAAGGTATTGAAATTTTAAGTTTAGCCTTGGGTGCTCAAGGGTTCTACTGGCAACACCGCAAACCTGACGTCAGATGTTGCCAAGTGGGAACAGTAGAGCGTGCTCCAAACGTGTTACAAAAAGCTGATGGTGTGAAATGAATCATGGAAACGCTCGCGCCAGCAAAATGTAAAACAACGCGTAAAATACTTTTTCTGTCTATAGACCGCCTCCGCGACTTGCAAGGTATATAACATATGACTTCACCTCGCTGGCACACGCGAGAAAGTTAACTTGTTGCTTTTGGCATAACATTCATTTCCCTTTTTTTAAAGCAGCATTTATTCTGGGTAAGCTCAAATAAATAACCCAGCAAATCTTCTGTCCCGTGCTGCAGGTGGCCATCTTCCAGGGTAGCAAGTATGTATGCGGAGGAACCCTGCTGGACAGGGACACGGTGCTTACGGCTGCTCAGTGCTTGGGAGAAACCGAACCCGTGTAAGCATGGCTCAGCGTAGCTTTTGTTCCTCCTCTTTTTGGACAAGATCGAGTCTGCTCTTTTGACAAACTTGTCTGCTGTAGCCCCGAGCAGCTGAAAAGCCTCAAAGATTAACGAGAATGCAGCGAGTGTGCAGGCGAGCTGGTGGAAGTTGATCGTGTTGAAAATTACCCGAAATTGTGGTAAAACATGATGCCGTTGAATGTTTTCAGGCTGTTTACCAAATGTTAGGTGAACTCTGCAGCAAATAATGGTGCTGTGACGTCGGTGATCGAAATTAGGTTTGTGGCTATACACTAAACAAGTTGAGGAAATAAACATAGTAGCTAATATTGAAACGTTCATTTTCTTGTGTCATTTATATTCTAAGTTTCCCATCTTCTGCCACGGTCTTTCAGGTAATTTTCAACATGATTAAGAAATTAGTCAGGTGCGGCCTTCAAAAGTTCATTGTCTACTAAATTCAGTCCGTGGATCGAAATTGGGTAGGATATGGCATACCATACACCGCTTTTATAAAGGAAACAAAGACCACAACACTAATATCCGCAGGGCCTGCGGCGACCCTTTCTGGAACTTATCATCCCTCAAAGGCGTCGGCACCTCCCAGTCAATAGAAAGGCGAGCAAGGGTCGCCTAAAAACTGTTTCCCAAGCTTGCCACTGCTTACGACCGAAGATGCTCAAAGCGGTAGTCGGCGATATTTCGAGCTACCCCAACTATGTTTTCTCAATCTTCAGCCTTTACCATTTTCTGGTTCGATACCAGAACCAGGCGTATTTTTGCGGTAGCGCACCAGGTCACCAAGTTGTGCTTGGATGTTTGTGTTTGTCCTTTGTCCACCTGTTCCGCTTTTTCATGGATTACTTCTTAATATTTGTCCTGCTCGCTTGCACCTTTCATTAGTTGAATTAGTACTGATAATCCTTAAAATGCATGCCGTTCATCCCCTTGTTTGTGTTAGATCGGTAGCAGCTGATAAAACCCGTTTACTCTACGGGCGTCTAACTCCTGGTTAGGTCAGTTGGTAGAGCGCTCTCACAGGAAATGGAGAGGTCCCTGGTTCGACGCCAGGACCAGAGCGGACATGTTCCAGTCGTGCACCAATCACCTAGCTTTGTTTGGAAATTTCTGTTTGTCCCTTTGTTCCCCTTACACCCCTTCTCCAGGGATTATTTTCGTAATTCTTGTCCAGCTCGCCTGCACCTTTGCATTAATTGCCTAATCCGTATGTTATTTGGAGTAGCGAAATTCGGAATAGCTATCGTGAAATCGGCGAATGAAAATAATGTGCAATTCAAATACCAACTTCTAAAGTATTCACTTGACGCCATTAAACAGATTTTAATAACTTGAAAACACATTTTATGGTCCAAAGAGACAACCCCGGCCTTCTGCTGGCGTCACGCTTAATATCTTCGCCAATAAAAACTTTTGAGTTCGAAGAAAGAAAAAAAAATCTGTCATGAACAAAATTGTAAATTTGTGGTCATCACAGTTGTGAATCACAAAATCACGTCACAAAACTGTCAAAAACGTTTTTAGCCTAATTCTGGGAATGTTATTTCAGCGATGTTCGTTGCTGTGTTTGGCCGATTTTGAGGCAAAAATCGAATAAAATAGGCCTCTCGAAAAACTATGACGGAGTCTCTTGGACCCTTTGGGAATTCTTGAAAGTACGTCCGGCCCGTTAGAAAACTTACGACAAACATTTCAAAACCCCTTAAAGGTGTTTTGGAAGTTTTAAGTCGAAACATTTAAAAGAATCCTTGTGCGCCTCAGAGCCGGCTTTTAAATAGGGGGTATTTTGACAATAGCTTCAAGAACTCGTTGCAGAAAAAAGCCGACTTCAGCGGAACAGAAAGATCTGGATTGGTCAATAAGTAATTCATTTACTTAAAGAAAAAAATAAAAGAATTGTAGGCGAAGCCGGATAAAACCCATGACCCTTCTGTTGCGAGTAGATACCCTACCGACTAGGCCGCAGACACGCTTGCAGGGCTCGGGAACGAGCGACGGTTTATATGTAGCTATCGCGTTGCACTCTTGAGCTCTGCTTAAGCCACCTTTTGTAATTTTTGGGGTTATGATTCAGCTTGTTAAGAATCTCAGAGATCCCGTTAAAAGCAAGTAGGATGAATGCAAACTTACCTTGATTCTTTGCATTGAGTTGAGAAACGCGGCACGCGTTGTGCGTGTTTAAACGTCTGACTTTTTGGAACTATTTATTGCTTTCAGATGTTATATTGGTAGCTCAATATTTTGTGATATTAGGCCTTTTTTATGTGTATTGTTCTATTTTAAATTTGGGGGCTATTACGCCTGTTTAATAGGCTCAAAACACACGCAAGGTCATCTTACAGTTTCACTAAATTTATCTAGAAAGCCTTCTTCACGAATTGTTTTGCTGTTGCGTTCTAGAGTAGAGTTGCTCAAACGTTCTAGTTCCGCGACCTCTGAAAACACGCGAACGATGTCCGGCAACACGACCCCAACCCCTCTCCCTTCAAGCAGTCACGAAGCCATCCGCGGCTTGGTTTTCTCTCTCTCTCCTGAGACCCGAGGCGTCACCTCGCACCCCCGGGAGGTCGCGGCCCCACTTTGGGCGCTATGTCCTCTACAAGGGCTAAACCAGCCGATAAACGATTAAACGCATTGGAACATCATGGTTAGGCTTCTGTCTCCTCTTTAGTGCCAGAAACTACACGGTGCGACTCGGTGGTGCTTCATCCCGGAGTCCGCGAGTGATCACAGCACCACGCTTCCCGTCAAGTGGATCCGCGTGCACAAAGAATACCAGGTGGGCCGACCCTACAAGGACATTGCTCATTCGTGCGAATGGACGGCAAGGTGACCTACGGCACACACATCGGCCCGGCATGCCTGCCGCAGCCGGACATTAAGCTTGGAGGAGAGCGGTGTTCCTCGGCTGGGGACACACCGAGTTCGGTGAGTACACGTGGTTGTGAAGGGCAACGTCCGGTCGTTTAAGGAAAGAGGGATGCACGTTCATGACAAACGGGGGCAGTCACGTGAAAATGCTCGCCCCAGCTAGCTAACTCGTGGGGTTCTTAAAACCACCGTTCTACTGGTCTTTTTTCACATCCAGTTAGCGAGGTGCCTTAGTTTAGAAGCCAAATGTTATATTTCGGAGATTTACATGCTGACCCAACGAGGCCCCAGCAGAGGACTGAGAATTAATTTCGACCATCTGGTATCTTTTTACATGCAACTGAAACCTCGATTTAACGGCGCCTTCTCCGCAGTAAGCATCCCCTCAAAATACCATAGACCTTGACAGGGTTCCGAAATCGATTACCTGGCGATCTGTAGCGGGCGGGCGCTTTGCCTCGCAGGTGGGAAAACGCGCGCCCACACGGCCACATCCCATGCAAAAATGTCCTATGGTCGGCTATAGAAAATTCTTTGTATGGTCGGCTTTAGCTATTTGGCCCAATTAGCTAAAGAATTTTCTATGGCTGTCTTTAGCATTTTTATGGTCGTCTTTATAGGCCTCTTTAGCTTTGTCTATGGCCCTATCACTGTCCAGCCATAGCGCTCTTTAGCTTTTCTAATGGCTGGCTCTCTATAGCCAGCATGCTATAGCTGCCTATGGCTTTTCCTTTGGTGTCTTTAGCCATTTATATGGTCTGCTAAAGAAGGCTGTATGGGTTTTCCTATGGCTCTCTTTAGCCAGCACACTCTAAAAAAATTTATTTTCAAGTTCTCTCGACTTTTGAACGCTACATGGTAGATACACATACATCACTGAACACACAAAATACACAGAACACAAGCAGAACAACCCCCACACAACATCAACAACGCAGCCGACACCGGACCCCCACCCCTCTCTACGTACGCCAAGTTCGCACTATCTCTATATATAGCAGTCTTATTTTTGAATCCGACTTGGCCGGTGACTGCCGTCATTTGTCGCATAAACACGGAGAGGCGGAGCAAATATTACTCGTACTTAATACATTATTTGAATTGTCTCTTGGAATAGCCCCCATCTCTTAATTCAACACCCTGAAAAAAGCAAATGTAGATCATTAGGCTAATTAACTAAAATTTAATAATTATATTTTTAATAAGTTTGATGAATCATGTTGACAATGCAGTGATGAAATGCAGTACACTGGTGCTGAAGATTGCAATCAAGCTATTGCTTGATTGCAGTGTTCGGTGCCAGTGTAATCTATTTTCACTTTTGGGGGTAATAATTAATTTTAATTGTTGCACAAGTATTTCAATGGATTTTTCAAACAAACAATATTACTGGTTTTCACGACTCGTTGCAACAGCAGAGAACATATCTTGGGTCATGCTTTGTCACCGGTATTACAGAAATTTAGTATTGCTTTAATTTTCTAACCTGGAGCGTTTTTCCTAAAAAAGTAAGTGCCGGTAGTGATTTTCTATAGGCGTGTAAAGAAAATTTATTGGTTCCTAGTCTTTAGACTCGGGGCCATAAATTTTTCTATAGACGGGTAAAGACAATTTATTGGTTTCCAGTCTTTAGACTCGGGGCCATAGAATTTTCTATAGGCGGGTAAAGAACATTTATTGGTTTGCAGTCTTTAGACATGTGGCCATATAATTTTCTATAGGCGGCTAAAGAAATTTTATTGGTTCCAAGTCTTTAGACTCAGGACCATAAAATTTTCTATAGGCGGGTAAAGACAATTTATTGGTTCCCAGTCTTTAGACTTGTGGCCATAGAATTTTCTATAGGCGGGTAAAGAAAATTTATTGGTTCTCAGTCTTTAGACACAGGGCCATAGATTTTTCTATAGCTGGCTGTAGCTGTATTTATGGATTTCTATGGCCGACCATAGAGGGCCATAGGGGGTGATAGCCTGCCATATAATTTTCCATAGACGACCATAGACCATTTTTGCATGGAATATCCCATAGTACGTTATAGGAAGAATGATATGTCAAAATAATTCCACCTTTAAATGAAGAACACAGAGGTCCATTTTAATGTATGGCCGTGATTGTCTACCATACTTTTCATTTCGGATGAGACAGTTAACGCGAAAGCATTAACTCTTTCATTGAGCAGAAGCCGGTAAAAACAACAACTAAATTCCCATTGGCAGGGTGTTGTCTGCTGGCAGCAAGAAACGGCACCTAAATTCCCGTTGGGTGCAAGAAAATATCTCAGCGAGGTTCCTGTAAACAGAGTAAATTAATGGGAACACAATAAAACCGGAGAAAAGGAACACGGGATGGACAAACACAACACCGTCTCAGACACGGCTAACAAGCTTTAATCACAACTCCCACATCCTTTATAGCAAACAAACGTCCAGCCGACGCGGAAGTGGAAAAACCTGCAAATGCTACCATGAACAAACAAGGGGAAGCCCCATCTCCGATACCAAATCACTTAAAGCCTACAGAAGCCAACCACAACAAGAAATAGACAGAACAAAATCTAAAAACTAAAAAGTACAACTACCGCAACAGCATCCGCGCTTGCTTATCAAGAACTAACTCGCAGGAACGCTGACACAATTCCCTGCTGACGTAATCCTAATTGTTTCCTTCATAACGCGAATTTAAACGGATCCAATTCTTTGCAAACTATCTCTGTTCAATTTCCACTTGGGAACGAAATCGTTACACTCATCAAGATGCTTTGACTACTTCGGAGTTGAGACGACTTTGATAGCACTGCCCTTTTTGTGCTCTAGGAGTCTTTGTGCTCTAAGGCCTTTCATTAACACAACGGCCTGATCTGCCCAACATAAAAAAGCCACACGTCACAGGAACATCATAGACGACAGCCTTTTTTTGCACGCTATGGCCGGATCTCTGTGTTTTTTGCCACACTCACCTCATATACTCCCAAAAAGGGAGTCAACCGACTCAGGCGAAAGACGTTCATGAAAACTCTACTAACAAGAAACCGCGCTGCCAAACCGTGCAAATTGTGAGAGATGGCCTGAAATGCCATCTCTCATAATTTTTCAAATTCTGAGCGATGCCTTCCGTTTTTTCGCGCCATACTGCGAATGCCCAACTTAACCATACTCGGAAACAACTTTCGTTGGCAATGGAGCCAAACCTGCAGAGCTGAGGCACGGCGTTTCATTGCGCATTTGATAGAGTTGGGAACAAAATATTTTTTTGTTGGACCTAAACCAAAACAAAATATAGAAAATTCTTTTTTTTTTTTAGCTTCGCG
This sequence comes from Ixodes ricinus, assembly GCA_037355805.1. Lineage (NCBI taxonomy): Eukaryota > Metazoa > Arthropoda > Arachnida > Ixodida > Ixodidae > Ixodes > Ixodes ricinus. The sequence goes on along the minus strand of JAZHYW010058844.1, from coordinate 89,017 downwards.
TCCACATTACCAAATATAATAATAGCCAGGATAACCGAAACCTATAGCATTTTCTTTATCTCTTTCGGGTTTTCTTTTGGAATAAATGGCAACTGATAAGAAAAAAAAATAAAATGTTTTTTTTGTACCAGTCTGTGTCGGGACACGAGTATCGAAATATAAACTTTACGGGAAATTTCTTTTACGCAATATTGACGGCGCGAGATTTATTTCAAATGTTGCGCGCAAAGTTCATGACGTCAGGAATGGCTGCATACCCCTCTCTTCACCTTCAACGTGACGGCCAAGCCGATTCACCTCTCCTTTACAGGGCCCATAAATGCCGAAAGAGGCAACAGCTGGAAAGGAGGGTGACATACCAACTAAATAAGCGTCTCGCGCCGTCAATATTGCTCTAAATATATTTTTTCGCGTACAATTTATTTTTGGACACACCTTTCCCAACCAGACTGTTTAAAAGCAAACAAAAACATTTTCTTTCTTTTCAGTGGTCCTTTGAGTTCGCCGCAGGCTCTCTAGTTCCCTGCAAAGCAAAGATGGCCTTTTTTTTGTGTGTCGTTGGGTACTATCTGTGTGGCGTACATTGTCGGTGGCTCCGTGGGCTCGCCCCTTTTCTCCGCCTCTGTAACATGTTCAAGAAGTTTGGCGCAAAGCATGTCAAAACAAAGCATGCAAGTGGCGTGCAACCTGTACACACGTGTTAGACAAATGAAACTGGGACTCTTCATTGTTTCCGCGTATAGGCAGTTGGTTAGCGAGCTCCCGACGTAAGCGAGCAGAAGCGGGATTGGAGCCAGGATTCCAGGGTTCTGCAGCGCGAGCTTTCACTATACGTGGTCCGAGCTGTGTGCACCACCGACTCCAAGGGCAGCGGTATTGGAGGGCGATCCAAATAAATTTTGACTTCGGGCCGTAGCGTCTGCGTGCTTCTATCTCAGTATAGACGTCTTGCAGCAGCTCTGCATGAGCGCCGCTCATAACCGATCTTAAGTTTTGTTTCCTCTTCTTCCGTTCACTTCACTTCCTCATTACCGGAGCCGGATAAATTATTGCCCGCTGATTTTACTGGGTCCTTCTCATCAGCGTTGGCCTTTGGGAGACTTGTCAACGCCCGCTTCAGTGGCTCGGCATCTCGGTAAGACATGAAAAAAATCATCAACGATGGCTATATTCCGGCGCGGGTGTAAAGCGCCCAGGTCGCTACTACCGCTGTGACTCATCAGCACCAGATGATTTCACGTAATCAATGACCGTCAAAACACTGCAGACGTTGATGAAATCACGGCATTCCTAAATCAACGCCGCACATCTGCGTCGGTCGTAAGACAAATAAAATTTGAGGAGATCGACGCCGTCGTAATTTACCCTCGTAAGTTGTCTGAGAGCCTCAACCAAAGCGGTGCGTGTGTTCAGATACGGTGAGAGCTTGGAAAAGAGACGCGATATGCCTGCATGGTCTGGAGGTTGTGGTTCAGCAAATCGTCCTATTTTACGAAGTGCCATTCGACGAGTTGCCCTTCGACAGGTTGGTTTTGACGGACGACAACCTAGACCCACTATGAAGTGGCTTTATAATTTTTCGTATCTTCCACCTCACGAATTTCGGGGACCCAAAATAAACCAAAAGTCTATCTCCGACCAAATTTGCAAATAAGCGGGAAAAAGAAAATCACTGACACCGTTATGCTGCCATCGAGGGATTTTGTTCTAAAATGAAAGAGGTAGTTATGTATGGGCGCATATATACGCTTTATACAAGCGCCAGATTATGACCACCATTGCTGACCTTCTTTCGCCTTAGCGAGATGCCGAGCCGCAGAAGCGGGTGTTTATGTTCCAAAAGGCAAATGCTGGGGAGAAGGACGCAGTAGAATCTAAACTGGCAATGACCAATCCGACTGTGGTAATGATAAAGTGGAGTGCGAACGGAAACTACTTTTTTATAGTAAATAGTGATTTACGCTGCAATGCAAAAAGCTTCAATGTTTCGCGTAATGAACCGTGAAACCGATCTTCTCGTCCGCAGTTTACCTGACCAGCACGCCCCCTCTAGGTCTCTGGAGTCGCCAATAGGGCCAACTCTCGGCCGTTCACCACGATGGCAGTCTTATTACGGCTGAAAAATTGTATTTTGAACTTTAATTCTGCAGTAACATCAAAGTATACTATAGGAAATGTATGGTGTTTACGGGGTTCTTTTTATTCTAATTGGGAAGTGCTTTTCGGGTTTACTTTTTCCCCTTAATCGGTGTTCTTCGGTGTAAAATTCCTGTTTCGTACAAATCCTTCTTAATGGGGCTTTCGTCAAAGAGAGTGATACAGAAGTATTGAATTCTCCGACCTCCATGAAACATTCGCGCGACCTGAGTACTTCGAAAACGACGCGGTTCCGATAAGAGAATACAGATGCCGGGGTGTGGTTCCGAAGTGATCCTTGCGAATAGTTCATTGGGGAGGACGTGCTGCGGCTTCGCACAAATTAAGGCGCCTTAATAATCCCTTCCCTGAAGCTTATTATTTCTCTAATCACGAGGAGCCCTCATTTTGACATTTCCGGTTTTCCCCAGTTTCGATAAGATCTCCGGTGGTCGCTGATCCGGGTGTATCCGTATTCCCCGAAAACGCGGGAACTCTGCTCAATCATGCGGTGCATCTCCCGCTTTTTTAGGCGGCCGGTACTCCGACAGACTCCAGGAGGGCCACCTTAGGGTGATCAGCAACGAGGAATGCGCCGATTCCCTGGAAAGTCTCCGAGCTTCAAGTCCTCCGTTTCTCAGGGCATCACCAACGACTTCGTTTGCGCTGTCAATCAGACGGGCGACCACCCTTGTCAAGTAAGGAGCCTCGTCAGCACACTTACAATCTCGAATAAAGGATCAGTTGTTACTAGGTATGTTCGGCGCTTTGCCGAATCTTGGTGTTCAAAGTTAGAACCCAAAGCTTCGATTAATTCGAAAAATCTTTGAATTTTCGGCAAGTTCGACCAAGTTCGATCTAGGGACAGTGTTGCACGACTGCTACACCACCATTTCTAATTTTGGGAAACAAATTTTGTAAAGAGTGCTCTATATTTTCGTCTAAAACACATTACCGAGTATTTATGAAGTACAAAAGCAAGCTTAGGTACTATTAAGGAGACATTCGCCAGGCGAAAACATTTGTTGTCTTATTATTTACGAAATCTTAACGAAAAGTTCACAATTTATTGTGCTTCATCTTCTTTCATAAATCTGGTGTTTCGTTTTGATATAGCTTTTTCTATGTTTCCCATGCAATGCGCATACACAAGAAAAAACATTGTTCACACGTGAGGCATGACAACGGCATGTAAAAAAGTCAAGAAACATCAACTAATTCGCTCCTTTTCAACTCCTGAGAGCAGTGAACAACGAAAATAATGTATGCGAGACCTATCTTATAATAAAAGTAAAAATCAGAAAGCCGCAATTCTAAGGACTAACAAAAGTTTATTAATTGGGCTATAAATATAAAACATGCACATTCTAACCAGACCTTTATAGTTCTATTCAACATATTTTAATGCATCTTCTGGTAAACTTGGTTGTGAGTTGACAAAAAAATAAGACCAGAAATACTTGCAATTCTTCCACCAGGTAGCCTCAGCTCGTTTCCAATTTTCATGCGTTTGCGTAGAAAAGGGCGGACCTTAGTTTAACTTTGGTCAAACCTGCTGTTGAAGTTTGGAGATATCGAACCTGGTCAGCAGCTTCAGTAAGCTCTCGACCTCCCAGTTGTCCGCACGAGTTGCTTTTCACGCAGTGTTGTGGAATCGCGTAGGTGTCGAATGGGATTATAATAATGGAACTTTACCCTATAAATACGACACGCAGCTGCGGGGGCACATACAATGCGCTAGCTTGCCGATCTAGATGAATATGTGGATAAATGCATACGACTGACTCACTTCTTTAATCGTGGCGGTAGCGGCTCGTGCCACCGACCATCTCCCTTGGACAAACCCGACCGATGCGCAAAACGGTATCGTTTCTCGCATCGCGTTGCTTTGATAATCAAGGGTTGCCATTTTTCTTGCGAAAAAAACACGGGCTCGAAATTGTGGGAGGTGCAAATTGCATCTGTGTACTCTAGAGGCAATGCGCAAAACTAGCGTAGAAAAAATAACGTTGAGAAAGTGCTCTAAACTTTTTTCTCTTGGCGCATCAGAAGCGCGATGAGAGTCACGAGTAAAACGAAGCAAAATTGGCCTGTGGGGATATTTATACAGCGTGTAGGTGGTCAGCCATTAATAAAGTTGCGACGAGTCAACTCACCGTAGATGTGCACTGGTTAGCCAGTGCAGTATAACCGCTAGTCTGGGGTCTCCAACGGGCACCACGCAGTAGTCATACACGACCACACGCCGGCATTCTTTGCTTCATCCGGTAACGAAGAACAATGTAGAGAACCCGCAATGAACGCGCGATGACCAGCCAGTCAAGTGAACACCATCGTTGGTTTGAGGAATCGGGGAAAGTCAAGCACACACGGGCTGATCTGGAGGATCAGATAAACTCACAAAGTGCGCAAAAGCAGACGACAACTGGCATCCAGTATAAAATCAAATTAAATAACAAAAAACGGCCAGTAAAGATAAAGTCTCTAACTGCAAACCGGGCGGCGGTCTTTTTCCTAATGCCCGGACATCTTAGTTCTCGCGCGCTTCCAGGTCGCGCTTGTCAACCGAGCAGCGTGAGCACCCTGTCGAACAACGACATGGTCATCAGCGATAACTGGTCCGGCTGGCTCTCTGCCGAAAGAAAAGACACGTCTGCAGGCCCAGCTGGCTTCTTCTCCTTGCCATTACATGATGCAATGACAGGCATTTAAAATAAGTTGTCACGCTTAAACAAAGCAAAGGTTTTTGAAGATGCATTATAGTGCCCAGTAGCAGATGATTGAACTTCTCAAAATTGTGAAATTTAACAAAGCACCGAAACGTTGCCTGGAAAAAATTTTGAACCCATAAGGTTTCTTTTGAAATGCCTCACTAAAAATAGAGAGCTCGTTCAACCGCTCAGCCATAAGCGCAAAATGGGGGAAAAGAGGTAACAATCTAGGAGACTCTAGATACGTAAGCGTTGCTTTTTTAATTAATTTCCTCGTTTTGACTCACCTCCATCAGTTGTAAATTTATACGCCTCCCTCAAGAAGTGAGTCTACATTACATTCATTATATTATCTATATTCGGGCCTCCTTAAGATTTGTTTGCGACGGAGTAAAATGGATGTCGCCAGCCTTGCGGAGTCAATTTTCACGCAAACTATTTGCGAAACAATGCATTTTCAAAACATGCGTATATCGTAGGTCAACGCATATGTTCCCTAAAACGCAGCAATACCAGGAACAAGGGAACAACGAGGAACCATATATCAAAAGCTTTTCTAAAAGCAAACTAGAACCCCGTATAGAAGTAGGCTATTCAATTCTCGCCTTCAACAGACCGGCGTTGCCGCGTGATCGAGACGCCGACTGTAGTCGCAGCCGGACGGGCCCTATGCGGCTCCCGCTGGCCGAGGCTAGCTGGTTGAGACTCACCCTACTGAAGTGATTATAAAATAGAATGACTGCTGAAGCCAACGGGCAAAAATATACGACTGCGCATGCCGACTAGAGTAAAGTCTTTTTGTCCGATTTCATTAGCGCTCCACTTCGGAGGGGAATCGTCGTAGTACATAGCGGGCTTGATTGTGCGATTGCCACTCTTGAAACAGTCACAACTGCTGAAGGCACACCTTTCGCAGCGCACGGCTGGGAAGTTTTCCGAGCAGGCGCGGTGAACCTTTTTCATGTGACATAGGTTCCACCCGTCTCACGGCTCGTGCTATAGCACTTGCCGTGGTGGCACCATATTTTATTTTTGATTCCTTTCGGTTTCATTGACAACATTGTGTGCATTCGGCGATCGCATTTCACACTTCCGTGTACCGCCATCTTCGTTCTTTAATCTCTGTAACTTCTTTTGAATCTCCCCCCGCGAATGCGTTCTTTCGGACGCCCCGCGGGATGAGCACAAGTGAAATGATATAGAACTGCTACCACAAAGCTTGACCCCCCCCCCCCCCTAAAAAAAAAACAATAAACAAAAAAGAGCAAAAGCAAAGTGGAGAAAAAAACATGAGTGCAGACTCTTCCGGCATTTAATTGCGCTGCCTGCCCCGGAGCAACATATTGCTACACATCGCCGAGGAAATTTAGACAAAGTGACGCTTTCGGAAAAGAAATCTCGACCGCTAGCTATTCGGAAAGCCGTGAAGCCGCTTTTGAGGTTATCTTTCCGCCCTCGCACATCTGACGAAACAGGAAAGCAGGGATTTTTTCAATGCTGCCAGTAGAAACGTTTGTCGGCTTGCTATCGACTGGCGTCATTAGTAAATTTGATACCCCAACGGAAAGGTTATAGTAGGTCATGTAAGTTGGTTCGCAACCTATAAAAGCAAGAGCACGTTTAAAAAAACCGAGGTAAGCTACACGAAAGTGACGCAGTCGTTCTTTTCCCCCCTTTTGGTTGATTGATTACATAACAGATTGGCGGGAGCCTTCCCAGGTCATGGCAAGATCGCGTCCGTCCGTTTGAAAGAACTGACAGTCAAATTTCGCGAAAAACGCATATTGGCCTGTAAGTGACGCACTCGCTCGCCACAAGACACCGCATTACAGGACGTTATGTCACATGAAACTTTAATGTCGTGTGAGAACACGCTGCATGGTCGCATAACCCCGACTTTCCAAACATCACGTCCTAACGCCCTACTGACGCGAGGTCACACGAAATCAGTGACAACACGTCGTGACGCAGTGTCACAACATCGCCATAGCACTGTGGCTGCAGTTACGCGGACGCCACATGACGTCACAACGTCAACTGACATCTGCAGCGCAGCATGGCCAGGTTCCCGAATGTTATCAGCGTTAGCAGTGCAACGAGCGGAACGTCCTGGACAGATCCGCAGTACATCTATGACAGCAAAGTAGAGAAGGGAATGTTTTCATTCGCTCCTCGCGAGAAGTCTTGCGACTATCTTACGGAGTTCCGCCGTCTCTCACAGGGCGACCTGGCAGCTCTCTGCTGGCGCTGGAGCCGACCTACGCTGGTCCGTGGTGGGGCGTGGTGAACTTCTGCATCGGGCGACGGCGGTCGTTTTCCCGGAGTGTCTTCACCACGGAGTCACCACTTTCCTGTCCTGGATCCAAGAGAACAGGAATTGAGCCTCCCGCCGGGAACGCGCGTCCTTCCAGAGGCAGCAACTTCAGAGATGAGGATGTTCACCGAGCTTTATTCGGAATGACAACCAGAAGCCCGAACTTTATTAAAAATGAAAGCCGTTTGGCTAACTCCCGTAATGCCGAATTGGAGCGGCAGTTTGAGGAGGAGGATGAGGAAGGGTACTCAGGGAGTGTATACTCCTCCTCCTCCTCCCCTCATCCTTCAATATCGTCCGGGGGGGGAAATGTCACATGACCTCGCACGCGCGGTGCATGTCCCAACATGCACCGCGCAATTACGCCGACGGCGACGCCGTTCAAGCCGGAAACGTGGCGCCGAAAATGCGCTCAAAAAGCAGATTGGCGTATAAAAGGTATATCATTATTATACTTTGATAAAGCAGACATAAACTATGAGCATCGAAATAAACGTGAACACTCGAAACGCGCTGCCTATCGATGCGTTCTGGGCCATCCAAAGCCGATAAACCTGTGGAAACGGGGGCCGCCACTGTGTGCGCACGGGAGAAACCAGACACTGTCGCGTGCCCCTCTCCAACCCGCAGTTTTATCAGCCGCTAAGCAGTGCAGCATGTAACAGGAAGGCCACGCTGTCTCTGGCGTTCGGCCATCCTCATTCTGTTCTGATAGTACAATTATTACTGCACACTCCAAAAGGTTTAGAAGCAGGAACCAGGGAAAAACACTTACATAACAAAGCAAACAGGTAGCGTCGACCTGTCCTCTCTTTTTCCGGCATGAAAAAGTCGACGAGCTTGCATAGAACTACTAGCCCCCCCTGATTGACGTCAGAATCGCCCAGAGAGGGAGAAAGAGAGAGAGAGAGAGAGAGTTCGCGGTCACGGCTAGTCCTGGGATCACAGAAATCGTTAGGGTTGTTGGGGATCGTAAAACAACTAGGATATGCGGGGAATGAACTAAAGGCACCTGCATACTTCTTCTTGCGGTGCTTTTAAATTTGCTTTTCAAATCTAAAACTTTTAAACTGATTCAGAGTGACGTGAAAAATAATATTAAAAGATAAGCGTACTTTGGCATTTGAAACATTCGCATGTACCGTGTTCTACGGTGGAAAAAAGGCTAGCATCGGGACATGCTCAAAGATCCTAGTACAGCGTACATGTAATTATTTTGAATACGCCAGGACCCAAAGATGAGTCCAAGTCAGTGGTCTCAAACTCATTGATGTTTCAGCTGACCCCTTGTGGATCGGCGGAGATGATGGAGGACCCCGTTCATGGTCAAGGCAGGGGAAAGGTATAGGTTAAATAGTAATAATGATTTAATAAATTGATACAACTAAGAGCTATGTGAAGTAAACTTCTTATTGATATGCACACGAGAAATCTCGCCCGAAAAGTGATACATTTTCCTCGGTCTGAAAAAAACAATTTTTGTTGGGGGGTTTACTGATGAGGCAGGGCTTCGGCGGACCATAAAGGGTCCATGAACCCTTTTGCGAACTACTGGTCTAAGTTAGTTCTTCCCAAGCTCGTAATTGGGTACCGATGTTGCACAAGTCCTCATGCGAGGAACGAAAACTTGTTCCTCGTTCCCTCTGATTTTTGAACGCGTTCCTCGAACAAATTTATCTGTGAGAAAGGAACTCGTTCCCGTTACTCTCTTACAAAATGGAAAGTATCGTGCCATATACATTATATTTGTATTTTTCAATTACCATATTTAGTTAGATCAGTACACTTTACTTCATCCCATGAAATGGCAACGTACGAATTTGAATGCCGCGATGGAAGGACACCTGAAGAAGTAAACATGAGGAAGCAAGATTAGATTTGTTGATTTATTAGCCCTTACTAATATTCAGCCTTTGACCATATCCATGTTTGTGTTGACGACTCAGACGGCACTCAATGTGGACGCAGTTACCACAGGAGACAGGAGAAGGTCCGATGATCGCCGTCCCAATAATACGCGTCCTCGCTACGCCTACCAGGGCACACGTTCTGTCTCCAGTTCTTGTGCCCAGCGACTTAACTGGAACGCTTACTTGTTGGAGCACAACAGATGCGCCCATTTCTACATGTCCCATTGCCACGTTTTACGTTGGAGGGAAGGGAGAAGGGGTAAGGGCTTTTGGAAGGTCCGTCTTGAAAACTATCAGTCCTTCTTCATGAAGATCGGATTTGTTGTTCATTCTGAAGTGTGGAGAAGGTGGATATATATATATATATATATAGCAGGGTGACGGTAGAAAACGAACCAGGAGGATTTTATTCGACGTTTCGACCTGAGACAGGTCCTCGTCAGATATATATATATATATATATGCGGTATATATAAGTGACCGATTTCCGGGATTTAAGGGTGCGTTCGATGTCTGGTATCCCGGTCTTTTGCTGTAACTGTAGGTGTCTGTGTGGGAGTTCAGTGATGACCGTAGTCGGTTTAGATTTCTGGGTGTATGAGGATTCGTGGAAGTAAAGAGAGTAGCTTAATTTGAGATGTCCGTCTTTTTGTGTTTTTTTCTTCGAATAAAGGTGTTTTTTTGTACCGCTGTTTTGAGCACTGAAAACAAGATCGATATACACCAGCTCGCCTGCACCCGACTGTTACCAAGAGAGTGACTCCACAAAATAAACTCTAGAATAAGTAATAAGCAAGGCATTGTGATCCTGCTGTTCTTAAATATATATTTTTATGCTATTTAGAGTTTTTCCTTTAGGAATCAAACAAAAATTACCACACTGGACGAACAAAAGGGAACGCCGTTTCTTTTTTTGTTTTTGTCAAAACGTAACGAGCTTCAGTTCCAGTTCTACTTAGGGCAGAATAGAACGGCGGCTTTTCTCCGTTCCTCCTAAAAGGAACGCGTTCCAGTAACGCCGTTCCTTGGAATGCCGTTCCGTACAACACTAATGGGTACAATAAGATTTTATAGGCTGTTGAGAACGCGTCACGTGGATTTAAATAAAAGAAACGAAATATTATTTTTTTGCAATTCTTCATTATTCCGAGTTCAACAGTAAAATTTAAAATTCAAAATCGATGATACTGAACGAATATAACAAAAATCGTCATGTTTTGTGGAAAAACATTAACAGGTGTTTTCCGACGAGGTGCTTTCTAATGATACAGTTAAGCTTGACACTCAAAAAGTTTACAAACTTTACAGCTAGAAAAAACAAGGAGGCGGTGTTGTGGTCATTTTAAAAATCCGAACTTCGTAGAGCCCGAATAAGAAAAAAGTGCAATTTATCGCATAGAGGAAACTAAGGCACCGTCACAGGAGGAATAATATAGAGTATCATGTAAATTGTAGAGGATACTCAACTTCTCAGAACAATTGAAAAAAAAAAAAATATTGAGAGCCGCAAAAAAAAAAAAAAATTCTGTGAAGATAGTTGCTAAAACATTCGGCCAGTAGGTTATCGAGATGTGGACGCGTTCAGTCGCCGTTTGTCGGAAACGTCACGCCTCCATCAACGTTATTGCTTTCTGCTGCTGGAGCAACATACGCAGCATAAACATTCTGCAATACCTGAAGCCTTCAAGTACTCCATCCAACTGGTTGTGTTCGGGACGTCTACATTCTATTAAGAATCAAGAGGTTAAGAAATATGTCCGCCTGCTTCATTCGTACATTATCGGTGAAACAAGGAGACGGCAGGCTCTTTAAATCGACCGGAAAATTCGGTTTCTTAACCTATCGCGCTACGATTTTGTGCAGCGTTGCCCACAGATGGTGCATTTTTTTCGTAAAATTTGCAAAGAACGAACTTACCTGAGGAAAAAGTAAAGAAAGAAAAGGCTTAGCTCCTATGGAAACGCAGCGACGCCACCAGTCTTCAAACAACGCAGCGCCGTTTCGCACGGGAGACAAGAGATGGCGCAACGAACGCCGCCAACGAACGAGCATGCGGCGCCGAGAGCTGGCACTTTAGCAGACGATCCTTTCGACTCAAAAGCGGCGCGGTAACGCCAAACTTTCGACAACAAAAACAGGCGCGGTAACAGCAAGGAACTGCAGTTCCTTGTCTGCTAAACACGATGGCTCTCGGCGTCGTCTGCTCGTTCGTTGGCGGCAGTTGGCGTCGCGACCGCTTGCGCCATCTCTTGTCTCCCGTGCGAAACGGCGCCGTGTTGTTTGCAGACCGGTGGCGTCGCTGCATTTCCATAGGAGCTAAGCCTTTTTCTTTCTTTACTTTTTTCTCAGGTAAGTTCGTTCTTTGCAAATTTTACGAAAAAAATGCACCATCTGTGGGCAACGCTGCACAAAGTCGTAGCGCGATAGGTTAAGAAACCGAATTTTCCGGTCGATTTAAAGAGCCTGCCGTCTCCTTGTTTCACCCACTACAAGGCAATTGTGGGAGGCGTATCCACTCGTCTGTTCCGAAGTCCGTATGAACTCTTGCATGCAATCGATACAAACGTCTCCAAAGGAGAGGTCGACCTGCATATAGCGCGTCCTGGTACCTCAGGATGACTGCTTACTCGGTTTACCGTCTTCATGTCTTATACGAATTTTTTTGTTTGTTTTTTAATATAGAATAAAATGAAAGCTACCATTTAGTTGCCTCACATTCTATTTGAAATAAAAAGAAGTTGATCATCAATGAAGGGGTTCTCTGGCGATTTTTTGAGCTACCCCAACTAAACATATTTTTTAAAATCCCTGGTCATCTTCCTTTCCGGTATGCTTTTTTAGAATCGCAAAATTTATAACAGTCATTGTGAAATCGGCAAATGAAAATGTTTCGAAAACCAACATTCAAATATACTCGCACTTTTTATTGCCATGACGTCAGTGGCAGGCAGGCTTGCCAGTCGAGCAAGGAGTAAAATGATAGTCTATGGAAAGCATTTGTTCCGTGCCGATGAGCGGGTACAGGAGCGAGCTTCTGAAAGCTTTCATTTCGCACCATGAAACTGCTTAGAAGCAGTTGCGAACAAATTCTACAGTCGAAAGTGCGAACTTCTGCCTCCCACTGGTGTCACGTTGTCGTTTTTGCCAGTAGAGACTTCCTCTCTTAAAAACGACGGTGAGGCCAAACATGTAAAATCAATACTTCGCGTGAAATATTTTGACCAAATATTTTGGATACATTTCAGCGATACCTATCGATGTGTTTAGCAAATTTTCAGGGCAAATCGGAAACCACGAAGAAATCGCAGGAGTATACCTATAACATCCAAGGAGTGTCGTACCGTAGGCAATAACACTCAGACCGCAGGGCAAGAAGCTTTCCATTCAATGCGTGCACTGCGCTACGAGTCAGGCACATTTGTTTCAGTAAGCGACAAAGACTACTTAGCTTATTTCGTTATATTGGTTATAAAGCACTAGAACAGGAAATATCTTGCTCCGGATACCTGTATTTCTTTAAAACTGGTGTGATAACCAACTTGTTGGTTACAACTTGAGCCGTTAAGAAACCTTCGTGGTGCACTCTTGAGGTGCCATTCCAGACAGTGAAGTTTACAAATACTCTACGTTGAACCTTGAATTGTTTACTTGCTGTAGCAAAATCTGCGAGTTTTTTCAAGCAACTCATATAAATTGTTTCTGCAAAGGAAACATCCGAAGCTATCAGAGGCGTTAATTTGTTTACTTTAGGGAAAATATAAAAAGAAACCCAATTTTGGCACACCCAGTTTCCTGGAGCGGTATTCACAATATAGAGTAGTGTCTCAGAGTCTGCCCACTTATTTCATCACGAACAAACTAACTGAATTCCCACGAAAATTCGCCACGGCATACCGCAAGCCAAAGTACCTAAAAATAGAGAGCAGGGTTGAGAACTCCTTCATCATGATGCGAACTTAATTTTCCGTGAAAAGACTGGAAGTGGGCAGGCCAGCTGGTGGTTGATAATCATGCGGTTTGTTCCCTCGACTATTTTTTTATTTTATGCATCGCAGTTTTACGTGTTAAAAGACATGATTAATTTTCCGGTCTTAGTTAATTTCTAAAAAATTTGTCACTCTCCGAGAAAATCATTTTTTTTGCTTTCTTCAAATAGTTTTCAAAGACACGATTAAGCTTACATTGGCTATTAAAACAGGACATTAACTGCGTTCCTCCTTTTCAAAAGTTGGTATTTAATGCAAAAAGAAATGGCACTTTCAAAATGCTCCTTTTCAAAAGGGTACATAAAACGTATTGAGGGGGTGGATAATTTTCACATGCGTTTTGATGTAGATATATTTTGAGAGGTCATAATATTTTTTTTTCTGGTTTGTACACCCCCTACATCAACAATACTTGTGCTTATGTTGAAATGCTTGAACTTCAAAGAACTCATGTGTCTGTGATTTCCCTGGAAAGCTTCACTTTGACGGAGCTTACATTTAGTTTTGAGACTGGAGAGACTGTTCTTACTTTAATAGAAACTCTTTGAAGCAAGGTTGTGGGCGGCGAGGTTTAAAGAGGTCTCTAAATTCCTTCTAGAATGCTAGGTGAGGCTTGAACTCTACGAAGATACACTATCTTCAAAAGCTGAAGGAAATGTTTATGTGTCACAGTTGAAGCAACTAGAAGGCGAAGAGTCTCAGTATTATGTCAAAGAATGACATGAACGTCCACTCCAGTGCAGATGTACTTGTCTTGTTATAAAAAAACATAATGGTGCGTAAATGCCACAGAGACCAGAACCTTCCAGTTGTTGTAAAACGCGCAACCAGTCCTTTAGCCTCAGGTTGAATATCTAGCTTTATATGTGTGTGTATTGGATCAGACTCAAACAATATAGAGTGTGGTTTCTCGTGACAAAATCTCCATTTAATAGAATATCGAGATACGGTATGTTGGAATAAATTTCATGTTGAATCACCAAGCCTTGGTTTAGATAAATGTGAAAAGAAAACACACATAAACTCAGAAGTTGCAAAGGACTGGGTCGGAATGGCTTTAACATCCGTAACTCTTCAATCATATGTCGTGGTATACTGAGAATCACCACTTGACCAAACCATTCTCTCTCTCTCTTTCTCTCTCTCTTTATATATATATATACATATACAACCGTCATCCCGCCGCCCTTGAAACTTGGCCCCGACCGTCAAGCTACTTTACCCGGATACGGACTGCTACTACGCTTCCTCCCACGAAAGCTCTAACCGTCACCCCGCCGAAATTCGGACCCGACCGTAGCATTATATAAACGTTTGCCCATCTGGAACTCTTCCTACGCTCCTTTGGAAACTCCAACCGTCATCCCGCCGCTTTTGAAACTTGAACTCGACCGTAGCATTGTATAGATACCACCCGCGTTCATCTGTAAAAGTTCTTCCTGACGAAGGCCGGACTCCGGCCGAAACGTCGAAGAATAAACCACCCGTTGTTGCTGTTTCCATCAAGGGTTTTGCTTTTCCTCTCAGTTATATATATATATATATATATATATATATATATATATATATATATATATATATATATATATATATATATATATATATATATATATATAGTAGGTGTTTCACAGGTCGCTTTTTTTTTGTAAGGTTAGAAAGCGTAGCTTCCTTTGAGTAAAAAATAGGGCCAATAACAAAAAGATTATGTTTATATTAATAAACCACGGCTGTCACAAACCGTCCCGATAAGGAGGCAGAGCCATCTATCAATATGAGCGCGCCAAGCGTGCCCCACCACTCGAATTGGTCGTCTGCGCCGCCGCCCGCCGTTCACTCCTGGCAAGTTCCTTGGTTTTATTTTTTACAGAAAAGGATATACGTTTTCTAATTCTACAAGAAAAAACCGACCTGTAAAATGCACTTTTGACGAAAAGTTCAAATTTCTACTCGCAGGCGTCGATATTTATGGTCCATTTTATATCGAGTCTGATGACTTGGGACACCCTATATATATATACATATATATATATATATATATATATATATATATATATATATATATATATATATATATATATATATATCTCTATATATATATATATATATATATATATATATATTATAAGGTAGAGAACATTCGAAGAAGCAACAAGAACGGACGGGTTTATTTCGACGTTTCGGTGTTTCGCTAGGAGTACATCATAACTTACAAGCGCGACTGGGACAAAGACAGACAGAGGAGAAAACACTCAAGACGTTGCATACAATCCCGCCGTGTTATCATCCCTCATAGCTGTCTATGTTTACAAGGCAAGGACCGCATCCTGGTACGCTAGGTCCTCCACGTGCCCCCCGGATTTACAAATTATTTGCGGATGGATAATTCCGTGCTCCGAGTGTACTTCAAAGACTGTGTCGTATCTTGTTGAATGATGAGAAATAATCCCTGGAGAAAGGGAACAAGGGGACAAGTACGTAACACAAATCTCTCGTAACACAGCTAGTGACTGGTGAGCTGACCTGAAAAATCCCGCCTGGTCCGGGCTATAATCAACCATAATCGTATCTTGTGTTCGGACTGGTGGCAGCAGGTCCGCTTTCTTAAGGACTTAAGGACTGCCTTCGTATCGCTTGTTCCCGGGGGCTTAGTCATCCTCAAGCATCCCACCTTCTTCAAGAATGGTCAAGGGCCACTGCCCGATTTACCGAGTTTCTTTGGACTCAGGTGCGCCTCACACTGCCTTCAAAGAGGAGGACCATGGCCAAAGAAGGTAACGTCGTTATCTTCAGTGGATCCTCATCTCCCAGACACTCACCTACAGACTTTGAAAAAAGGACCAAAGTCCTACTTTGAGCCCGTGCTCAGAGGAGTAGTCAAGTTGGTCATGTCACGATCCATTTCACGGGCAGTACCGGAGGAGGACAGACCAAGGTGCGTTGCTGATTGCCTGGATGTCTTGTGGAGATCCGGAGGAGGGTGCAGAAGAACCAGAGGCCTTGAGCCTGGGATGGACTTTCTCGCGTCCAGCAGCATGACGCATACTTTTGTCCGACAAAGAAGGGTGCTTTGTCATCATGCCCGACGGCACGTTCTCCCGAAAAGCGACAACACCCGTACTAAAAGAACTTTAGAGCTGTCTCCGATCGTCCTGCCAAGGTGAAGGAACGCACCCTCAAGTTTTTCCACCAACTGAACCTGACCAGTGTTGCTGCAGGAGCCAAGAAAAGAAAAAAAAAGTCTCACGTTAGACCTATTTTTTGCGGCAAAAACCCATAAGCCAGAAGTCCCCTTTCGCACCATAGTGTCCGAGCGGGATTCTTGGTTACAGGCTGTTTCGGGATATTTGCAAAGGCACCTCGACTCCCTACATATTGTAGACCCAATGTGCGTCCCCAATTCCAAATGCGGTTGTTGACTTTCTAAATGTCAGTAACCCAAACGGGTGCAGCGCGTTCAGCATCGATGTTGAAGAATTATATTATTCCATGCCACACGACGACCTCATGGTTAGTGTAAAGGAGCGCATAAGAAAACACAACGACGAAAGAGACTTCAGGACGCGATGCGGGATCACAGTAGAAGACTTTCTCGAACACTTGTTCGTTTATTTGAAGTCCACACTCATCGGATGGCAGGACAAGGTGTACGTACAGAAGTCCGGAGAATGCATAGGGTCGAGGGTAGCCCTGTGCTCAGTAACATCTTCCTAGGCAGGATCGATCGGCATCTGGAACCCTGCTTGGAGAAGCACACCAAAAAAGTGTTTAGGTACGTGGACGATCATTTGGTATTCGTTGAGAGGGCCCATTTCCATCAGACGCTTGACGATGTGCTGAAGATATTCACGGAAAAAGGACTAGGACTTCGATTCACCTATGAAGCGTCAAAAAAGGACCTGATTCAGTTCCTGGATCTCCTCGTCAAAGTGGGGGACAATCCTGTTTGCTGGTCTTACAGTCCCAGAACAGCGAAGGCTCTTCTCAACTTTCAATCAGCCTACTCCAAACTCGTCAAACAAGGCATTACTTTTACCTGTCTGAGAACTGCTTTAACAAGCACATGCATCCACAAATTGAGTTCCAGCTTCATGTCCCAAATTCAGCGGCTTAAGGATTCGGGATATCCTAATTCGGTCATCTCTTCGGCTTGCGAAAAAATGGGGAAACACCTTAAAACAGGTCCAGAGATCGAGCAACGTGACCTCGAGCAGAAAAGAGAAAAAGAAAACTTCAGTCATACCGTACATCCACCGCCTTTCCCACGGACTCAAAAAAGTCGCCTCGAGATACAATGTAAATGTTGTTTTTTCCGCCCGCCACAAGCTCAGCTCAGTGTACTCCGCAGTCAACAAACGCGCGAGAAAAGACGATCCAACGTCTCACAGCGGCTGCAGCGTCAAACACGCAACGCATTTTGTCGCTTGCGTAGGGGCGTGGTATACAAGATTCCGTTTTCCTGCGGGCGTGCGTATATAGGACAGACTGGGCGTTGCCTTAACATACGACTACGAGAACACCAGAGTGGTTATGAAAGGAACTGCTTACACACATCTCGCGATGTATGGCCGGGATTGCGGATGTCAACCGCTTTGTCATCAACACACTCTAAAAAATGCCCGTGCAGTCTACTTTCCCGCAGAACACTCGGAGGGCCGATCCCCGCAACTTACGGGGCAGCTCAGCGAGTGACGATGCCGAAACATATGTTTAGACCAAAAACGCAATGTGAGTTGTGACATTAAGCAATGCAAGCGTGACGTTTAGCATTGCTCAATGTCACAACTGAGACTGCGTTTTTCGGTCTAAACATATGTTTCGGCATCGTCATTCGCTGAGCTGCCTCCGTAAGTTGCGGTGATTGGCCCTCCTTGTGTTGTGCGGGAAAGTAGACGCACGGGCTTTTTTAGAGTGCACGACAGTGATGTTCCGACACAAGCACAAACCACCCAGAGAAACGATGGAGACGTACTACATAACAGAAAACGGATCATAGCGTGTGAGGCAGCCCACAGTGACTTTGACGAGCAGTGTAGATCAGCTTTTTGGATCTTGGATCACTCGGCCGGTTTCATGTTGAGCGAAAGAAGAAGCGCCAAGGCCACGGTGGGGCATGACTGCACGAGCAGCAGAATCATGTGTATTTTTTCTTCTTCAATAGAATCAGTTGCTAGTTCAGCGCTTGTCCTGTGTTTGCTCTCTATCTTTCCTTGTCCCAGTCGCGCTGTAAGTTGTGATGAACTCTTACCAACTTGCCCAATTTTCCATTTTGCTAAGTTTCGGTAGGAGTCTGGCCTTCGTCATTCCTGACGAAGGCCGGCTCGAACGAAACGTCAAAATAAACCTGTCTGTTTTTGTTTCACTGAAGGTTCTCTATCGCATTTTAACCACACCTTCGGCCCCTACGCCACCATGTCCGCTATTTATATATATATATACAGTTTTTGTTTTAAGCTTTACAGATTTGTGTTAAAAAAGGCGTGAAAGCTGCACTTATGCGGTTTGTAAAGGTAAGTTATACTGCCAGGGGGACACAGTATAGGTGGTTAATCGTGACGATCAGTAGGCGAATTATTACAATTCGTTAATTAACTTTTAATTAGTACAAATAGACATATGCTTCCAATTACAAACTGATTGAGTGTCAGCGAAAACCACTAAATCAACTCTTTTCAGAACGACTTCAAGCTCGCTGGAAATTCGGGAGCGCACCAAAGTTACCATTCGTGAAGCAGGCGCAAATCGAGCAGTGGCGGAATGCAGTTGAGGAATACTGCCGGCCCACGCTTGTAAGCCAAGGCATGGTTGCATGAACAGTTGCAGGGAAGACATTGCAAAATATACAGTACGAAATTTCACATAATAAATTATATAAAAATAACGACTATTTAATGGATATTTACTTATATACACACGTCTAAAGCTCTAGCGAAACAACCATATGTAACAAGACTTGTCACACTTTGTGGCATGTCATTTTAATCACGGTCAGTGCTAGGAAAAAATGTATAATTGATAAATGTATTTTTTGCAATGAATGTTGCGAAGCAAATTTTCGTGCTTCTGCCTTGTGTTACGGCTTTCGTTGTATTTCAGATAGTCGTTAAAATGTAACCTAATCTGATCGTGTGATAGATTATACAGAAACTTCAAGCGCTTGACTTTCTTTTGACATGATCACTGTGGTAATGCGGATGAGGCAAACAAGGATGATAAGGATATTTCCCTGTCGTATGCGTTATAAATGAATCGAAGTGTCTTTTTCTGAACGACTCCCAATTGATAAATGGTCGTCTAAGAATGCGGGTCCCATAAAATATATGCAAATTCCAATCGTGGACGAATCAAAATATGTAAGCAACGAGCTTTGTTCCTTCAATGCAATGACAGATATTCCTTCGTAAAGACCACAGTTTACGGGAAGCATTCGGTATCCTATTCACAAAATGAGCAGACCAACTTAAGTCCGACGTAATGATTACACCTAAATACCTATATGAAGTGACTATTTCTAAAAAAACTAAGTTAATAACAAAGAAAACACAAGTAGATACCTTTTTTGTGTTAGTGTCCTTTGAAGATATTTCTTTATGTTTAAATTTGGTTATCAATTTTGGCACCAGGAAAATAGCATGTGCAGACTATATAATTTAAACATTCCTGATAGGCAATACAGGGTACGTCAGAAAACAACCCACGATCGTCACCTAAACAAACAAAACAAAGAAAAAAAAAACGACAGAGACGTAGGGATTTGACCACCCTCAGACCATTATTAAACACCATTCTGTAGTGTCGAAAATGTAATACACATCTTATACACCACAAAACTTGACATAATATCGTCGAGGGATTCCATTTAAATTATACAATTATGACGAATGGCTTATACCCAAGAATACACTGTGCACTTCGATTAACTTGGATACTATCTGTAGTGGCATGACATAAAAAAACAAATTATTCGACTGAGGAGTTTGCAGTTTAAACCTCATCATCTTGACATTTTGGCACAAGGAGCGCGATATATGATAGAATACAGTAGTAGTATCGCAACGTGTTCAAAGCGTAACATTTCGGTGTTGTAGCCATCTTTGTGTATCAAATATACGGGCTTCTATGGGAGCGCTGCGGTAATCCGCTAAGAGATGACGCAGGCATATGCTGACACATATTTCTGGGTATGAATGTCACGGAACGCTACGGAGACCATTACAAAACGTGCTTCTAAAAATATTTGTAAGAAAAATGGAAAATGAAGAAGAACAGTTCGAACACTGTTCAGAGTGTTCAACCTGTTCGATCCTAAAACGCCGAACTCGGGACGCAGTGTTCGGCGTTCTAAGACTATCACACAAAACAGGGCAAAGTGTGAAGCAAAATAATACGCAACAAGAAAAAATGAACTGCGATGTCCGCAGCAAGCCCCGAAGGATGCCGTAGAAACGCATTTTGTATGCCGGCTTTTTCAGCACGATCAAGATAAATCGGGGGAAATACCGCTGAAAATGTCAGAAGGGCGGACCCCTTCTGATGGCGGACCCTTCTTAACTATCTCTTTCAAAATTTAGGGTTTTTTATTATTTTTTTTGTTGTAAACATTATAGGGGAAGGCGAGAATATCCGCTCTCTCCCTCCATCTCGTCAAAACTTCTGAGGCTACCGGTTTGTGCCGCTAGTTTTTTTTTTTATCTCTCGATATTCCTTTATAATCTTAAATTGAATTTTTTGATTATGGAACGCTGGAAAATCCTGCCCGGGCCTAATGTTTTTTTCTAAAGTTCGATGATTTGGTAGTTTGTGATCGATTTTTCAAATTTCCTAAATAAAACGTTAAATAATCGTGAGAAAATACTGTACAACCCAACGTTCTTATTTTCCCTAAATAGGCCCTTTAGCAGAGATCAGTATTGCATCCACTTTTTGTCAGAATTCAAATCTTTTGCTAGAGAAAGAGACCTCCGTTCGTCGTCCTCGTCTTTTATGCTCCATTGGCGTACGTAACCTACCTGTTTCCTTTTAATCTGCTTTAAGGACGCTTTATGCGTGCTTCATCCGACAGGGCCACAAAATGCACACGCAAATGTGCGCAAGGACACACGCGTGGGCAAACGCACGCACATGCGCACACACATAAGGATACGGCCAGATACAAGCGTGCAAGCACAAAAGCACGCACACACACGCGCGCACGGCCGCATATATACATAGAGGCGCACACATACACAGAGATACGCACGCGCACGCATGCACACGGGCATTCTCACGCATACGCACACACGAAACAAGCACACCTTCCAAAATCAAGGGGGATGTCCCGAGGGCAGAATCTGCCCTGCCGCCCCGCGAGAGAACATGCGTGTTACGTAAATGGGGTCACGCCGAGGAGGTCCTTCCCCTTCCCTTTCCTCGGTAGGAAACGCTGCGCGAGAAAGCAGAAGGCAACAGGGCGCAACAAACAAAAAAGATACCTGCACATCAAGAAAGAAGAAAGAAAAAAAGAGAGCGATAAACCACGGGGGTACCGAGCGTGCCCTGGCCGGCGCCGCGAGGGCACCGGACCTGAAAACCCAGATCGGAGCCGAGAGGAATGTTGGTGTCGGTGGCACTTTCTTCCACGGCCGAGTGTAGCAGACGACGGAAGGAAACAACCCGCGCTGGCAGACGGCCACGAGGCGACGTCTGTCACGTGGTTCCCGCCTTCACCCTAAAGGTTAGTGGCGTGCACCTGTTACGCGCGGGATCGGTGGCCGGGTGCGTTCTTCTAAGTCGCCGGGGTTCGGAGCACGTGGGGCAAAAGCTCGAGCTGCAGAGCGTAAGGATCCTGTGTTCAATCCCCGTCTCTGCCCGTTTCGTCCTGGATGATCATCGTGCCAATGTTGTTCGTGTAATCACTGCTGCGGGATGAAAGTAAAGGCCTGCTCACACATACACACGTCAGCGGTACCTCACCGCTGGCAACATAGCTGACTTCGCGCTACACCGGTGAAACAGCGGTGATACGGCGTTCTATTGATTCTTATTTACGCTCAAGGAAGCGCTGCATCAGCGCTGTTCGGAATGTTGGCTTAGCGGTGCGATGTATGTGTGAAATGACCTTTAGAGACACCAGGCAAGCAGCAGCATCAGATTAACTAAATTTATCGTCTACGGTGGAGATACAAGACTCTCATTGCGATGGACTAACACCTCCTTGTCTAAACAAACATTGAACACTGTTATGAATGCAACCTGGATGTCCACAGGGTCCCTTTGCATGAAAACAGTCACCTACGAATGAATTTCGGCACATTCATGATATTATTATGGCGTTCCCCGCACCGTGACTGGAGATGACCATCGAGTTATCTTCAAGTCAGCCCTTTGAGAATAAATATTAAGAGTGGTCCAGTGTTGCCAGGATCAGCTTATATAGGTACCGTCATAACTCCGTTAAATACCTCTTCTTTTTCAGAACGGTGCTTCTGGTACTTGATAATACCATATTACGTTACGTCTGCTGTTCGCATAATGTTACATAAGGCAAATACAATACAAAACATTGCGCGAACGGTTTCTTTATAATGCAACACTTTGTTTATATAAAAATCACATCACTGAAATCAATTAAAAAGAAAACAAAAAAACTAGGCGATGACGGAATCAAAAACACTTTTAAACAGAATGACATGTATGACATATGACACTGAGCGACGTGGACATCTAAAGTCTGTACTATGACGCACTGCAAACTTTATATTTGGGACAGAAGGTTATATTGGTAATGCCATTTAACGAGCTCCCTCCGTGAGTAAAATTTATTGACTTCCCCCTTAGCTTTGCATGATAAATTACGCGGAAGGTCCCTAATTGTTCATCAGCTCGCCGATGCCCTATGCAGTCAACATAGAAAATTATCCATTGTCATTCCTAATAAATAAAAACTGGGACTCTTCCATTATTCATCAGTAAACAAACGTTTTATCATATGAACCGTACGTCTATTCAAATAACCTTTCTATAATATTTCCAGTAGAAAATCCTAGAAGCATGTATAGTTAAACAATTGGTATCAGAGCAAAAACTTACGTTTTTCTCCCTATTCAATCTACAATATTGCGAGAACGTCGGTTGGCTTTCTCAGGAGCGATTTGAAATCCTGAATAAAAACATTCGGCTGAATTTAATTTTTTTATATCCAAAACAAATTGACGCGTGCCACGAAGGCTTCGTGCCTGCTCTTTTTGTTTTTCTTTTTCTTCGTGAGTGGATCTACTTTTGGAACAAAACGACAAAGGTATTCTCCAAGTTAAACAAATGTTTATGGTCCCCCTCTCTGGACGTATTACAAGAATTTTTAGAATTGTGTTTAGACTCTCTTTATTTGTTATGAGCCAGTCTTATGTGGGTCAAAAGTTTATACATATTTGGCACTCGCCATGACTACCCTATTTAAACGATTCGAAAAAAGAAATGAATACAAATGAACTTATTACACACTAAGTTCATGTAACCGCGCTCTTTCGTTAATGAAGTTGTTGCATTGGGAGGATAAACCAATTAAGATAGCTCGCCGATATAAGGTGGAAACCGCAACGCACACAAAATGTGACATGCTGCCTCCCAAACACGAGTCACGTGTGCGCCGCTCCGGCATTGCTAATATAAATTTATTTTAAAGCACTTGGGCAATGCGCTGGAATAAATTCCCCTTGTTTGGCACTTTCTTCGAAAAACTACGAAGCCAAATCATGAGCGTCCATACCAAGCCCATACCATTCACATAAATTGCTGTTGCTAGGTCGTCGCTCTCATATTTTTGCGCAACAGATGGGCAGTGCTGCTATACATCGGAATCGTATCCACTACAAATATACTGGTTCAAAATATCAAGAAGCCAGTCCCTTAATTTATAGCACTTGAGGTGACGTCAAGCACTAAATGTTTAAGTCGCCAAGACGTTATATATTATGGGATCTGAACCAAATGGACTCGAGACATCTGTATACAGCAGCGATAGTTCAGTAGCCACTTCAATCGATATGTTCCTGCACATCATGCACAATAAAAGCAGACAAAAAAAAAGCCTAAGGGAAACGAAAAACGTCAACCGTTAATTTTATTTAAAGAAAACAAAATAAGTCGGTTCCAAAGCGAAGTTTGTCAAACTTCAGACAAACTTAATAGGTAAGCCACTGACCGACGTGCGATGGTGTACCGCTATGCGATGCAGTAGCATGATGCAGTAGAGTTCTGGCTAAATTTCTCATCTACGGTCAATCATTGTCGCCGCAACTCAAAAGCAGACTTGATCTTACCCTGTTGAAACACGAACGTCAAAATTGTTTTCTCATTTTGGGAGGTTTGGTGTACTTAACGCTGGTTATGGTGTGCTCTGTACTATTTTTGTATTAGTGCGTCTTGAGTGTGATTATGTATAATTTAGCTTTTTACTTAGTGTTTTTGTGGAAGTGGAAGGCTCCTTATCTAAAGAACATTTGAGGTTGTTTCGGGGCACTTTAAATAATATTATATTATTATTATCTATTATTACTCTAAAATACGACCTTCTAACCAACCTTCGTTCTCAGAACTAACCTCTAAAATCCCCTTGATAGCATCTGTTAACCATCACTTATCCAGCGCGGCTTTTTTTCGTTGAGAGTACGTGCGCGCTATTTGCAAGCTTGATAAAAACAAACAAAGAAAGGAGGCGAAGGAGAATGAGCACGACACGTGAAAGCCGCCACGCAACAGGCGGAGAGTTACAGCGGAATCGAGTTCAAGCGTCAAAATGAAAACGTAGTCGCGATAGCTCTCGTGAGCTTGAACCGAATCAAAGAAGGACGGAAAGAAAAACAGAGGGGCCTCCAATACGATTCCCCGCGGAGAGGCCCCTGATGTCCGGGACTGTCCGAAGAATGCGGAAACCGCCAGAAGCAGTCGCTTCGACCAGCGCGAAAGATAACCCGAATGAAACGTAGCTTCCGATTTCGCTGCTGTAAAGAATCAGGAGTGCTACGGTTTGTTCTGGAGAGCCTCATACTCAGAGCCGACGTTTCGATGAAGAAGTTTAGCTTCGTCGAGGCTGTGGTCTCATTGTCTGCCACACTTGGCACAGCGTGAGCCTTTGGTTAGAGTCGTGTCGAGACGTTTCTTAAAGAACGCTATGAGGGGGATTGTGGGCTGTGTCTCACTTTGCTCGAATATTTTCACTGAAAATGGGGCGAAAGTAAATTTCAAGTTTGTCTATTTATGGAGATACGTCTACGCTACTTAAGCGTCCTATGAAAAACTAAAAATTGCGGTCATTCTTGAATTTTTGTTTTATTAAAAGCGTGACTAAAGCTTAAACAAATAAAAGTATTGTTTGGTTGACTTTTTATCCGACTTAGGCCTCTTCTACTCACGTACAGTAAAAAAAAAGCGTATTTCTTTGAGAGTTTTAGCTTTGGGATTGGTTGTTGGGCACTCTAATACCGCACTCCCATTGGCTGCGGAGTGAGAACGAGATGTTGGGAACTAGCCACGTCTGTTCTTTTTTTTTTCTCAAGCTTTCTGTTTCTATGGGATGCTTAATGATTGAGATATCGCCGTGAAATGACAAAATCAAAATCCACCCAAGCGCTCCTTAGACGACTGAGGTAAGCCCGCTGTGCAAAATGGCCCATTCACGCAGTAGTAATTTTGACTCTACATTTGACTACCTTGTGGGAATGACGTGGATATACGACGGCTAGCTACCACGGCAACCGAGCGAAAGCAACGCTTAGCTGCTGCGATAATTTCCTGTCGTAAATCCACGTAAACTTCGTAAGCTGCGTAGTCAAACACTACTGTGTAAATACCAAACCCCGCGCTATGACGGTTTGATACCAAGACCAAGCGGATTTTTTCGGTCGCGCGCTAGTCACCTTGCTGTGTTTGGAGATTTGTCTTTGTCTTCTGTCCACTCTGTTCTCCTTCTCTAGGCATTATTAACGTCGGTTTCTCATTCTCGGAAATGTCGACAATTTCAAATTAATGGGCTCACATTTCTAAAATTTTCAGAGACGTACTATTGATCACTTATAGAGGAAGAAGACACGTATTGAATGGGTAGAAAATTTAAACGTAAACATGTTTGACGGAACACCGTCCGGTTGCGTCAAAAATGAGAGAAATGAGGATCTTCAACAACCAAGTACTTAACTGTTTGGAGCCTGACGTTTCAAAACCGATTCGGTTTTTTCTTCAGGGGTGATTATTTGCACGTGGACAGCAGCAGCTTATTTTGCATCTACGGTGCAACACAAGATTAATGTACACAAATTTTACCAGGAGCAGAGGGCTGTTGCAGAGCACCGTGGCTCATCGGTCACCGTATCAATTTTGACAACACCAGAATCATGAGCGTTGAAACCAACATCCGCCAACGACATTTCAGAAAATCCTGGCATTTCCAGACTACACCAGGGAAAATCAAGAGGCCGACGGGCACTTTGCCATCGTCGTATGTCAACGGACTAGGGCGCTTGAAGAAGAAAAAGTGAGTAAAACAAACGACACCCCCGTAGGTGGAAAAGAAGCTGCTGCTCTCCAAGTGCAAATAGTCGCCCCCGATAAAAACAAAACCCGAATCGGTCTTGAAACGTCGGGCTCCTAACTGTTTAGGACTTGGTTGGTGAAGGTCCGTATTTCTGTAAAAGGAAAAATACAACACTTCGAAGTAGTCTTGGTTTGTATCATATTTTATACATGCTTGTACTGATGCCACATCAGCGGCCGCTTTGGCGGCTTTGCTGCTGAACGCCCACCTTCTGCGGTAAAACAATTCGCACCACAGAATTAGTTTCTTTCAGCAAAACACAGAAATGGTGAACAGCATGATGCGGAGACGTCATCTGGGAACCACGTGTATGTGTTAGTTAATAATAAGTGACATTTATACCAACACCCACCTTAATTTTACCTCGAATTAATGACGTTGAACTTAAGTAATTAAACTTAAAAGTAAACATTTGACAGACATCTGTCTGATTGGGAGTAATTAGTTATTAAAAAGTTCAAACACCAACCAAGCTTTTCTATAAGAGACCCTACGTTTCGAAGCCAATTCGGCCTCTTCTTCAGGGGCGACTACGGCTATGGCCGTTGAGGAGCAGTCTCCTTTTCTGTTTCTTCTACGTGGATATTTGGTCTTCTTCTACGGCTGTACCTTTTCAATACAGTGACGAAGCCCGTTCACATATGCGGATGGTAAAGTTCCGAGAGACCAATTGATGTTCTGTTGCGTTGTTTGTACTTTTTAATAATTAAGAATTCTCTGACTAGTATACATTATTAAAAAAAGGTCGTAAAGGTTACATTTAAAATAGTTCAGCATGTATTGAAAGGTAGTCACGCATTTCCGAGACCGACGGTAATTGTACCTGCGTTGTGTGTTTGTTTAGACAGCAGGAAGTTATGTTTTGTTTAGACAGCAGGAAGCTATGGCAGCCAACGCTATGGGCGGATGGAACCAAGTGAACAGTTTCTAAAACACAAGTCATTGCGCCTTTCCTGTACATGATTAGTTCAGAGATGATAGAACACGTACAGAAATACGACGAACGTCACGCTGGCGCGCTTTTGTCGCTGTTTGATTGGTCCCACCAGCTCATAACATCGGCTGACTGCGGGCTTAAGGTGGAACAAAGTATAGTCAAACCCAGTGGGCATCTTGTGTCTCCCCTGTAGATAGAAAATTTATCCAGTGAAGTACCACTGAAGGCTTGGGATCTTTCCATCACAGCAGTTGTTATGAACCATTAGACGCCGCAACGATGCTTATCCAGATCGAAACTGGCAGAGGTAGGGGTTGAACCTAGGATCCCTGGGTTTTGCAGTGCGAGCTTTCGCTCCAGTGCTTCGAGCTGCCGTGCGTTAACACGCGCGGCCATGTACAACTTGCACGGACATCGGTGACTATACGAAGATATTCAGCTCCATTCTGAGAAAAAAACGAAACATCACAAAAAAATAGTAGCATTATTGCTAGGAGAAAGTGAATTGAGTGCAGTGTTGTGTTTGACCTCTTGGTCCGAGTTCCGCTATCTTCAGATGCATCGGACACACATTAATATACGCTATGTTTCGTAGGTCGACTCGGGCGTTGCAGCGTGTGACCTGGCGTCACGCGTCTTTAAGCCCGGACCGAATTGAAATGTGGCGACACCGGAAGCAGGTGACTTCTATAGCGATGTGAATCAGATAATGCATCTACACTTTCCATCTCACGCTACGAGCTACTTTCGAGGTTGTACTTGAGTGAAGTTTCTATTTGAACAAAGGTTTTGGGGATAAGTTAGGGATTAAGGTGGTAGACTTTGAACTTATTAGCAGGTTGAGGAAAAAGGTAACCGAACAAGTCTCGTCCTGTCCTACTCCAATTTTTGAATAGTAATTACAAATCTAACTTACTCAATAACACAAGAGAAAAAACTGAAGAGATAACCTACTTTAGAGTGAGAGGACTACTCACGGAAAATACCATTGGTTACCAAAAAGCTGTGGGCTACAAATAAAGGGAGATCCAGCGTCAATTGGAACGTTATCAGCTAGACATATTTGCCGAAAAAGTACAAGAAACTGGGCCTAGAGCGGCAAGTAAATTTCTGAAAAAATAGTTTAAATAATTTTTATTCGTAGAAATACTATATAACCCAAACCGAAACTAACCTGCAAATTTACTAGTACGCCGTCTTTTTCAGACGTTAAATGGTGTATAAACATCGAAACATGGACAGCTTGAGCCGCCCAGCGTCAGTAGCAGTCGGAAGGTCTTCGAGGTCGTTCGTGATAAATAATTGACTACGATTCATCAAGCCTGTCTTAGTCAAGCAATGACCAGTAAAGGTCTTAAGAATTTTAGCATGAAATTTCAGACGATTCGCCGTTTGCATTTGATCCGCCGGCATTGCTTCTTAGAGAGATCTCGTGGGAATGCATTCGCGATCCGCCGACATGTGGACCCAGATGCCGCTTGGTAGCAAAATGGCATGGAAGGTTTTATTCACTAGCAAGGTGTGAAATGTTTTCTAGCACGACGCGAAGGCTAGGAGAAAGCGTTCACGTCGGTCTGTTCTTGCCCCACTTCCGTGACAGATGACAGTTTCTATTAGGTATGACAACATACATATTTATAATCATGCTTACAAGTGGGACGAAGAAAAAAGTCGAAGAGTTAAACAGATCTGTAGATTTTCAAACTAAATGACTCCTAAAACATTTGTAATTTTAAGTTCATACAATATCAACGCACGTAGTATAGCGAATAAGGTAAAACATATGAATCAAATCCTACCGGCGCATTCTCTAGGTTACAAGAACTTAGTTGTACACTAATATCATACATTTTGAAATATATCCTCCAAAATCCACCATACCTAGACAAGAGAGATAATCATGAGGGGAGGAGTAGCACTTTGTTTTTAAAAAGAGGTAACTTTCGAAACGGTAAGGGATATGGCTAACGTAGAAGTATTACTCTTGAAGGTAAACGTTCGGCAGCCCTCTGCCTGGTTCGGAATAGACATGAAGCGAAAACAAGGGACTCTGACCAAATATTTAATTTACATTTACCCGACGTTCCGGGACCAGTCGGTTCCTTGCTCGGCTCACCATGAACAAGGGGCCGAACTGGTCCCGAAGCGTCGAGGTAAATGATTATTAAATTTTTGGTTAGAGTCCCTATTTCTCGCTTCAGGTATTACTCTGCAAGGTGATTTTCTGAGGGATATAATTTATTATTAGCTCAATATGCATTCCATCGATTTCTTCTGTAGGTGTGTTTATACAGGTGAATGATAGTCTAGAGCAGTTTGTTAACTTTCGGGGTAACTTCAATTTAGTGTAAGATTTGAACTTGCCAAATATTAATTGGCCATACTTGAGAGTTAGTAGTGCTGATTGATTCAATGGTGAAACCCTTCTAAACTCCTGTTCTTTCTTAATTTAGCGCAGGTCGTAGCAGGGCAATACCCGAGACCAAGGTACTTGTCACTCCACACTTGAATGTGTATTCTTAAGAAACTCGCTAACAAACCGCGGCTGTTAATGTGACATTTATAGTGGAATCTGCGATCATAAAACGATATCAATAACCATAGATTTTAGCACAAAATTAAAAACAAAAACTCGAATTCCCGTGTGGGTTGTGTGCAAGATTGTCACAACGCAGACGATACTGGCCTCCTCTGACTGTTAGGAAGCCAATTTCGATATAATTTTTTTACAATACCCGTGCGGGAGATTTAGGTCAGATATGGCTTTGTTTTTCGTTCAAACCTGTGCCGAAAGATATCTACCTTATCGTCAAAAAAAATACTAATATAGAAAAAAAAACGAAAAAAAGAAAACGTGGATTACTAGACTCCGCGTAAAGCAAAAAAAGTGCCCCAGCAAAAAAAACAAACAAAAAGGCTATTAAACATTAAAGAGCAGATGACACGGGGTAGGTTAAACAACAGTTAAAAATCCAAATGCAGTACGTGATTTTCCCAGCGAAGCAATTTGTTTTACGTAGCACTTGGATTCATCTTTGCCAAGTGGGTCTCAGAAGTTCTGGCGTTATATCGCGCCTACAAAATAGGATATTTTGCTTTCCGCAGTCACCCACGATTAATTTAACACATTTAGTATCTGTATTTACGAAATACCACTCTGTACTCATTAAGTTTAAACACAACCTTTCTCCTGGGATCGAGAACGTACAAATCAAATGAGGCAGGCACTTTTAATTTGCTTAGTTACGTACACCCCAAGAAGAGCCCTTGTCCTGTTGTACGTTGCATAATACATTTTTGAAGCGTATGCAGAGCGGGCGTCCAAATATCTGCCCATGATATTTACGGCTTTTTCGTTTTGGAGTTTAACCTACGCATTGGAAGACAGGAAATCTAATTCCCATACACAAATCTAGTGATCGAGATATCCCCCCAAATTACAGACCAGCTTCATTGACTTGTACAAGATGTGAAAATCTTGAATACGTTAACTTGTTTCATTTCATTTCTTTTATTGTTGCTTTTTTTATATCATTTATTTTATTTATTAACGGAAGCTGACATTACGGAATCCCTGGCAAAGTGGTCTGAAAGGCAAGTCAGTGATGTGCACCAAGCTTGTAGCAAAACACGATAGCTATGCACTCCTTTCACGTGGCGGTCGAGAACGACGACTTTGACGCTATCAATGTACCTGACATTTGGCCAACCGGATGCATTTTTGGCCCTTTTTTTGGCATTCTTAGAGTCATGTCGGCGGCAGTGGTCAGTCTAAACGCTTAACCTTTTAACCTTCTACTATGGAATGCACGCTCTACTACCAGAACGTACGCGGCCTTAAACAGAAGTCCTCCGAGTTTATGTCGGAAATTGTGTGCAAGTCCATACACCATTGTTTGCCTTACTGAAACTTGGCGAGAGGACAGTATTACTAGCTCTCAATATTTTCCTCCATCATATAGAGTATTTCGGAAAGACCGTGATTATTCCATTAAGGGACAGCGATATGAAGGAGGTGTTTGAAGCGCCGCGGACGCGTCACTGTGTGCATGTAGAAGATATGACCTGGAGACTTACCCGGAACGAGTATGGGTTGAGGTCACACCCTGTGACTGGCTTAATTATCTAATAAGGAAACTATTACTTTCCACCACACTCTGACTCAGAGTTGTTTGCACGTCACTTTGAAAATCTAGGAACAGCTTTATATGACGAAGTTCCGTGTTCAGATATATGGCGATTTTAATCCACGAAAAATTTACTGGCTGGCAGGTTATTTATTTATTTATTTATTTATTTATTTATTTCCGTACCCTCCAGGGGCCATAGGGCATTACAGAGGGGGCGGGGCATACTCAGAATTCACTCAAAAGAAAATACAAACGTAAAAGGCAGTGATTAAAACACAATCAATTTGACAAAATATTAACAAAAGTAATTAGTAAGCGCTTCTTTAAACAATCAAGTGATGGGATAGCTGTTAAAGATGCTTGAAGGCGGTTCCACTCAGAAGACGTTCTTGGTATGGAAGGAGGTCGTTGTATGCTGATGCCTCACAGTGAGGAATGCCGACCTTGAAACGATGATCAATGCGTGAAGAGATATATGCGGGGTTAAGGAATACCTTATCTTTTAGTTGAAGCGTTTAAGTGATAAATTTTGTAGAAAAGGCATAGACGAGATATTTTTTCGCCGTAAGGAAAGAAGAGGCAGGGACAATGAGGGTTTCATAGATGATACTACTAGCGGTCCGATGATAATTAGAATAGATAAAACGTAACAAAAAACATAAAATGACTCGTTGGCGAGCGAGGTCACCAGCCTGGAAGTACCGAGCCTGCTGGTTTTATGTACCTGAATGGACTTGTACAAAGCTATGTCAAATTCCGTGGCAAATAAACTTGATCTTGCTTTAGTTTCCTCTTAAAATTGTATCTTGCCAATTGTGGACCCCTTAACACGTGTTGATAATTTCCACCCTCCTTTTGTTGTGTCCTTTCTACTTTCCGCTCCGTCAACGAGGATCTTGCAGCCTGGGATGCTTTTTGTACTGTAAGCGAGATTACTTAATATGTACAAGCACTTGCAGTGCTATGACCTGGCAACCGATCTTGAATGATAATGGCGTGGATTCGGCTGCTGAAACTCTTAAAACAGTAGTTTCGAGCGCCATAGGTAATACGATGCCTAAGCGTTTTCCTCGGGCAAACAACTACCCGTCATGTGGTTTTCAAGGGAGCTCAGCGAGTTGTCTTACGACGTAAACTTCATTATCAGTCTTTCTAAAAAAGCTGGGCTGCATGGTAGTACGCCAAATTTAGTGAATGTCGTGCCTTGGCAAAGCGGCTCTTTAAACAAGACGAAAGTATGCATAGGCTGTACTTGAGACCGATATGCACACGAAGTAAAAAAAGTATTGGAAGTATGTATTATCAAAGAAGCGAAATCATAATAGGGTCCAATTAAGAGATGATTTTGGTCACACATGTAATCCCAATAAAATTGCCAAAAGTTTGCAGTGCATTTTAAATCCTGTTTTTCGTCTGCGGCAGTCACTGACGGCAGCACGACGTGCCAAGGCAAATTAGATCTTTCTTTTACCCCATTCGACGAAATTAAAATTAAGCGAAGCATTTCTAAGATGAAACCTAAGCTGTGTTGTGGTAAAGGTGGCATTCCCAGTTTTATTGTGAAAGGGTGTGCGGAGGCTTCTGTCTCCTGTCTTATTACACATGTTTTAATTTATCACTTCGTACAGGAATATTACCGTCTATCTGGAAAAAGCGCCGTAGCTGTTCCAATTCATAAATCAGGCGATCCTAGTATTGTAAACAACTACCGTCTCGTTTCATTCTTGTGTAGT
Source organism: Ixodes ricinus (assembly GCA_037355805.1). Classification (NCBI taxonomy): domain Eukaryota; kingdom Metazoa; phylum Arthropoda; class Arachnida; order Ixodida; family Ixodidae; genus Ixodes; species Ixodes ricinus. Next base: position 55,596 of record JAZHYW010058844.1, on the reverse strand, counting down.
ATTTCCAAGAGTTTTTGAGATGGTAATACAAAAACGTCTATACCGTGACTTAAGACTAAATAAAAACCACAGAGCAACACAGATTTTTCAAGAACAAGTCGGTTCAATCTTTTCTGTCCTCTTTTTATGATTATACTGATCCATTTGTTCGTGACCATGCACAAGTCGATGCAATATATTTTGTTATGACAAAGGCATTCGATACGGATGATCACAATCCTCTTTTTAGCAAACTAGATAGTTATGGTTTCGGTCCAACGTACCTGCCATTGGTTTTAAAGTTATATCTCATGTGAAAATTATGTTAGTAGTGTCAGGGCACATGTCTGATAAATATTTGTCGCCTTTCGGAGTGCCCCAAAAGCTAACCTTGGCCCACTTTTATACTTGATTTTTTGTGAACGACATATCTCATAGCTTTACTATGAGATATGATGTCGTCGGCAAAAGTTTTACAATTTGCCGACGACATCAAACTGTCTCGCTGTGTTCGTTTGTACTCAGGTGCACACTTCTTCAGATGACGCGTTGGCAATTTCAAAGTGGTGTTCGATGAACCATCTTTTGCTTAAGGAGCAAAATACAAAAATAATGTCAGTCAACTTCCTTCGAGGGAGGTGGGGGCGGGCGTCCTGGTCCGGATGGTGACGACCGATGATGGTGCTCGCCCGATGATGACAGCAGCCCCCGGGAAGTTGATAAAAAAAAAACACTAAAAGTTGTTCGGTCCCGCTGAACACATTGCGACGATGGTTGGCTTTACAGTGGCCAGTGTGGCCACGTTTATTATGAAACAAAACAACTCAACAGTCATGAGTTAAATCCAAAATGAAACAAACAACTCAACGTCATGAGTTAAATTCCAAAATGAAAACCCCGTACTTTTGTTCCCAGTCTCCCAAAATCGAATCGAAGCCAATCCCCAGAACCCTCTCGGCGTTCCTTTTATAGACTCGTAGGAGCCTCCTTTCCCCTCAGGGACCAACCAATCCCTTCAAATTTCACCACTCCCACGTGGTACACTGTTGCCCAATGGTAGGCGAGCTGTCAGCCCGCCGCTCCAACTGCCAAATCCAAATTCCTTGTAGAATCGTCCTCTGCATTATTTGCAGCCTGGCTGGCGCCAGCAGTTAAATTATTACCTCGGGTAAAAAGCGACAATTTTACACTAAGCGGCGAAATCCTCTACACACAGGAACACTCGGTTAAAAGCCACACGCAGCTCGAAGCGCGGGCTCTCTCCGTACCGAAACCCGAGACGACCGCGGGGGAGGCTCTCCCACCTCGGCCGCGATGACCCCGCGAATGCTCCCTCCAAAACGCCGAACACGCCATAGAAAGTTAAAAAAAGAAAACAATGCCGGCGCAACTCCGGAAAGATAAACTTTTCTAACAAAAATCACCTTAAATAAAGAGCAGGATTTCTCCATACTTAACAATGTCCCTGACTAGAAAGCGAGAGCACTTGTGTTCCCTAACGCAATAGAAAGCAGTGTCATCTCCCGAGTGTCCGTCATTCATGAACTTGGAATTTTTGTTGATTCATCTTTGAATTTTAATAATCATGTTTCAGCTATATGTAATGCCTCTCTTAGGAATCTTGGGGCGATATCTGGATTTGCGAGGCAATATTCTTCGCCTCATTGTCTTGTACGTTTATTTTGCTGCTTAGTTCGTACAAAGCTGGAGTTTGCTTCAATGGTTTGGAATTGTATCAACCACACTGAGTCATGCTCTATTGAGCATGTTCAAAGAACGCTTCAAAGGAATAATCTATGACAGGCATTTCGGGCGCAAGTGTTACTACAAACATAACGTACTACTTAAAAAAAAAAAGCAAGGGTTGCGCACTTTGCTTGATAGGACGCGTTTACATGACTTGATGTTTTTATATAAGGTTGTGAACGGAAGTATTGATTCATCACCTTTGTTAAGAACTGTTTGTCTCCATGTTCCTTCGCGGTCTAGTCAGTTTCAGAGCCCGTTCTACCGCCTGACTCTATATGATGCGTCTCCCTTAACTAGGATGTGTAGTGGCTCAAAGCCAACACAGCTCGCCGCACGCGAGAACGACCATCTACACTTCTTCATTGGAGACGATTGATTTCACTCCCGCTAATGTAGACAAAAAGGAGATCGACGAGGAAGAAGAATAAAGGCAGTTGAGATCTGGTACGCAAGCTTTCAGGTGGTTCTTTCTCGGACCTCGCTCGCCACCACAACATTGGTGACCCGGAACTTGCGGCAGCAGCGCCATGACCTCGCCACAAGAACACGATCCCCTGTCGGTTTCCAGCGTCAACATCAAGTTACCGCCCTTCTGGACCTCTGATCCAGAATTGTGGTTTATTCAAGTGGAATCACAATTCAGCCGCAGGACGCATCGCGGCAGATCTCACAAAATACCACCACGTGGTGAGTAGTCTGCCGCCGGCTATAGCGTGTGAGATCCGCGATTTGTTGATTGCTCCACCCGCGGAGGATCCGTACAAGACGCTCAGAGAGACCCTCATTCGAAGGGTTACCCCTTCAGAACCCTAGAGATTTCAGCAACTGCTTCGCGAAACGGAGCTCGGAGACCGCACACCGAGTCAGCTACTCCGTCCAAATGCAACAACTGCTCGGCACTAGGACGACGGATCTCGACAGTATAATGCTCCGAGGATTCTCCCTCAGCGGCTTCCTACAAACGCGCGGATGGTACTCATCTCCGCCGGGGAAACGGGCCTCTCCAAGTTGGCTGGAAGCTCGCCGACAGGCTAATGGCCGTGCCCTCTTCCTCTGTCTCAGCCGTGCAAGCAGAGCCGGCTACTTCTGAACCAGTTGCAAGACATTCGAGACGAGATATCGCGCTTTGCCGTCACAGTAGCTGCACTGCAGGTGTCTGTTTCCCACAAGTCTATCCAGAGTACCAAGCCGCGACCACAAAAGCACCAGAAGGTATGCTGGTACCACCGCAAGTATGGCAACGCCGCACGCCACTGCGTACCACCCTGCGAGCACTCGCCGGGAAACGGCCGGGGCCGGCACTGAGGGCGACCAGTGTCTCCGCCTTGCCAGAGAATCGTCCCTCGGTTTTTTTCCTCACCGACCGCGACAAGGGCGTTCGTTTCCTTGTTGACACGGGCGCAGAGGTGTGCGTGATCCCGGCGTCGTCTGCCGATCGGAAACACTCGAGCTCGTCTCCCCTGCAAGCCGTGAACTTCACGACAATCGCCACTTACGGGAACCGCTCTCTTTTCATCGACCTGGGCCTCAACATGACGTTCCGCTGAGTATTTATAGTGGCCGATGTAAAGTTTGCGATCCTCGGAACAGACTTTCTTCGGAACTTTGGCCTTTTAGTGGACGTGCGCAACAGGCGGCTCCGAGATCTCGTCTCGCAAACGGCCGTGCAAGGCGAAGCTTTCTAGAGTACCCTTCATGGAGCCTCACGCTATTAGGACCGTCGGGCCCTGGCCGCTTCACGGCAATCTTACAGGAATTCCCTGATTTGACGCGCCTTCCGGAAGTGGGCTCGGCTGTGAAGCATGAAGTGCGTCACCACATTACCACAACAGGCCCGCCCGTCCAGCACGGCCCCGTCGTCTATCGCCAGAGAAGCTACTGGTAGCTCGTGAGGAATTCGACCACATGCCTCGAGCTCAGGATAATCCGCCCATCATCAAGTCCCTGGGCATCCCCACTGCACATGGTGCCTAAGTCCACACCAGGAGACTGGCCCCCGTGCTGACATTACCGAGCCCTTAACAGAGCAACAGTTCCTGACCGCTACCCGGTTCCACACATTCACGATATTACCACGAACTTACACGGCGCCACAATCTTCTCTCAAAGTGGATTTGGTTCGAGCTTACCACCAAATCCCCGTGGCAACAAAGGCTTTCCAAAGACGGCCATATCAACACGGTTTGGCCTATTCGAGTTCCTCCGGATGCCGTTCGGTCTATGCAACGCAGCCCAGACATTCCAGCGCTTCATCGACGGCGTCCTGCATGGCCTTGACTTCTGTCACGCCTACCTCGACGATGTACTCGTTGCAAGTAGCTCGCCGGAAGAACACGAGGAACTACTGCGCACCGTTTTCCGGCGGCTGACTGAACACGGAATCGTAGTGAACACCGCGAAATGCGAACTCGGTGTACAGCAGTTGCCATTCCTCGGCCACCTCATCTCAAGTTCGGGAATTCTACAAACTCCAGAGAAGGTCGAAGCCATTAGACAGTCTCCCCCGCCAAACTCAAAACGACAGCTCCGCGAGTTTCTCGGGCTGGTAAATTTCTATCGCCGCTTTGTTTCCCAGTGTGCGGCCATCCTGCACCCTCTTCACAGCCTCTTGGCGGTGCCAGGAGCCTAACCACTGCACTTCACTGAACCGATGAGGCGACAGACGCATTTCGACAAATCAAGAACTGTCTCGCAGATGCTGCACTCCTCGCCTGCCCTGAGCAAGGGTGCTACAAGTGCCATGGTCAACGCTTCAGATACAGCCGTAGGAGCCGTTTTGCAACAGCTCAACAACGGAGTATGGCGACCAATGGCGTACCAACTTGTTTTTGAGTAAAGGGGCAAACGTTTTGAGTAAAGGGAACCTTGATTACCCCTTGGCTCATATGTTACTGAATGGAGTGCTCGCAAGATTTTTGAAGAGAGTTGTTTAGACATAATTTACTAAAATGGAGTGCTCTTGAGAGCACTCTCATTTCAGTGGCATATAAAGCCAAATATAAAAAAAACCGATTCTTCCTTTCAATTCAGCACATTCTAGCTGGTAAAAAGAGGTATCGTATAATTAAGTCTGAACAACTCTCTTCAAAAATCTTGCGAGCACTCCATTTCAGTAAGCTTTGATGCGCAAATTTCAAGATTAACATCTGCCGGATATCCCATCTCTTTATTAACATCGATTACAGAGAGCATCCTGAAAACCAAAAATAAAGGAACGTCTGTCACACCAAGAGCCAGAGATAGAACCACGAGACCAGCCAGTTTCTTCCCTACATATAATGGTTCTCTCATGGCATCAAAGAACCGCTATATTCCGTTTCACCTTATGCTGTACCGCAGCGAAGGCTAGAAGCGAGAGCCCATGGCGTTGACAGCTGCTCCTACTGCACTAGAGCTTGTGCTTGCAAGATGTGCCCTAGAGTAAAAAGCTCGCGCTTGTAGCCTTTACTGCGGTACATCAAGGTGAAACAGAGCATAATAAGTTAAAAATCAACGTTGTCTTCTCTGCTCCTAAGCATCTTTCCAACCTGTGCAAACAAGTTAATTCACCATATTCCCACCGAACAGTAAGCTGACCAAGAAACATCAGAACAGCTTCGTCCAGTGCGCAGAGGAAGTAGTGTATTCCTTTCCTCTCGTGTGGCAAAGTACATAGAAGAGACGGACGATGCCCTAATGATAGGCTCCGTGAACAAAAAAAATCAGCAGAACCCATCTTTTGGCAATGATTATCTACGTTAATGCGAATAGCATCAAACGGTGCGGAGTTATGCGCGTTCGTCAGGTGGCCGGCACACTCTAGATCAGGGTGTCGAACCGAACCCGAACCCGAACCCGAATCGAAAACCGGATCAAAACCGTTATTTTTGACCAAACCGGAACAAAACCGAAACCGAAATCGAACGCCTCATATTGAACCCGAACCGGAACGAAACCATAATTTGATGTGACGGTTACCGGTTCAACGAAAACGGTTCAGGGCCAATTGTGTCAGTAATTGGTCTAAATGAGAAAAGTTGCTGACGTATATTTTCCTTATGTTGCCAAGACTAATCCTACATACTGTGAGCTATCTTTATATTTTGTTTTCATTGCATACGTAATAACAAATACATCATCGTCTGGAAAGCTTCAACTTTCCTTTGTTTCTTGGATTGACCCTGGCGGCGCGGTTGCGGCGGCGGCGATTTCAAAGCACCGCTCGAAATGTCCAAGAGTCGGAGCGGATTGCGCCACTCTAGGCACGGCGGCTTACGCGTCAGCGAATGTTTGACCTCCAGATGAACCGCAGTTGCAGTCAATGAACCATTTAGCCATCCGAGCACCGAGATCACACCACGTGACCTTTCGTTTCAGTGCAGTGACACCCTGAAGGAAGGGGGGACAAGTACCTCGCTGCATCGGCAGTATAGTTTTTAGGGTCGCCTGTAATGCATTTCAATAAAAAAGCATTTTTTCTTCAACGTGCTCAAAATGTTACCTTACAAAAAAAAAAATGTTACCTTACAAAAAAAAATTGTTTGAGGCAGTGTTAGTCGGCGATGAGTCGCCGACTAACGAGAGAAGAAATGTGTCTGTTTATTTTTTCTTTGTAGGTTTGTCAGACTAGCAAGGCCAGCATGTCGCCTGTTCAACCATTTTCTCACCTTTGTTTCAAGTCATCTTTCATAGTCTTCAACTGAGCATCCGAGAAACGTCATTCGCTGGGGGGGGGGGGGGGCATTACCGGAACTTTGTTCGGTGGCTGACAGGTACAAATGGCCCAATCTGAATCCCTCAGACCGGGTCATTTGCATAGAGAGTTGTTGGCGATAAAAAGTCAAAGTGACTGGAGAAAGCATCGCCACGAGATCTTTAGAACAGCGTTTTTCCACCGGAACATGAAGCGCTGTCAAGATGTAGTGACATTTCATTCTACATACTTCTCACGTTCCCGGTCATTGAGAGATTGGCCAGTCCGGCCGATGTATACACGGCCACAGCTTAACGGGATCCGACAAACTATCCCAACTGCGCACTCGACGTCCCTGTTTCTGTGTTTTACGGCACATTTGTTTCCTCTCGTTCCCCAGTCAGCCACTCTGGGGCATAGCTGTGACATCTTACTGGGTCCCGAAAACAGGTAGCATGTATAAGAAAAGAACACGTGTGTGGAGAGCAAAAGAAACCAAAACATATGAAGGCAAGCAATCTACCTAGACACCTTTTTACTGTTTACAAACTCACAGCCCAGCGTGTGATCATCACAGCCCAGCACGTGCGTCTTTGTCACTTCGGAAAGCGAGCAAAGCAGGCACTATTCGCCCGAAAACTAAAGATGGCACCGGGCATAAGTTTTTTTTTTGGAAAGGTCTATAGACCCATCCTGAAAATAGCCCTCTTCTGGCAGAGTTTGAAATACTGCACAGCTGCGTGTGCAAAAAAACACCATAAAAATGGAAAGCCGATCGCTTGTATATAGTTCACTTAAGAACTATAATATACAAGTAGTAGCCTTGCCACATTAATGGTGTCTTTTGAGCGCCTCACTGTGCAGAGTTATCATATCTGCCTGAAGAGGAAGTAGTATTGGGATGGGTCTATTGCAAGTATCTCGTGCTCAGAAAAGGCTGCAGGAAGTGCTCGGTCAATATTCAAAGGTCGAGTTAGGAACCGGTTCGAACCGGTTCGCGCTTACGAAAACCGGTAACCGGAGTGATATTATGTGCACTACTTTAAACCGGAACCGAACCGGAACAAAATACAATGCTACTGAACCCGAACCCGAACCGAACCGAAATAATGACCGGTTCGACACTCTGCTCTAGATACGCCAGCCCACTCTTGAGGCGATTCTAAATTTGTTGACACTTTCACAGCCCTGCGCACGATCTCCGCAGCTCCAGCACGTGCGTTTGTGTCACTTGGAAGCGCGAGCAAAGCACGCGCCATACGCGCAAACACTCAAAATGGTACCGACCAGACTTTCTGGCGTCTCAGCTAGTCTCAACCAACGGTACTCTAAACGGTTGTTTATATCTTACCATAGACTGCGCTAGCGCGGTCACAGCTACCGATAGGCCCACGCACGAGGCTCATTCCGCCTCTCGGAGGCTGAGCACGGCCGCTACATCACCCTCTCCCGAGCGCGGGAGAGGTGAGCTAGCGGCCGTGCTCAGCCTCACGAGAGCGAGAATGAGCCTCGTGCATGGAACGCGCGCACCGGTAGCTGTGACAGCGCTGTAAAGCGCGTCCTATGGTAAAGATATAAACAACCGTTAGAGTGCGTTGAATGACTGCCTTCATAGCTCTGTGGTTAGCGCGTCTGCCTGCTGATCAAAGGGTCAACGGTTCGAATCCCAGCCGGCGCCGGTCTTTTTATTTATTTATCGACCCGCGGCGTAAGAGGTTAGATAGCCAGATAGATAGATAGAAAGATACATAGGCGAAAAGTGCGTGAAGTATCCAAAGAATGCTATTCGCATTAAAAAGCTCGTCATCGCGTATATCTGGCATCAGCCATAGTTCGGTCAAGACTACAATCAGAATGGCTATATTCTTAAGTACCGCATATTTCATTTTTTTGTATTGAGACTGCAAATATTTGTGAAATAAATAAGATGTGACGTCTGCTTTGTTTTAGCGCGTATTGCTGAACATGAAATGTTAGAAGCGTGATTCACTACTGAACGTAGTTATGAAAAAGATTATTTAATACTGTCTGAAGGAGCATCATATTGTCACGAATGACAGACGATCAGGCAGAAGAAAACAGAATGGACTAAATATCTAATGGGGACGAACTTGTGCCAGAAACGAAAAAAAGAACACACGTCGAGAAAGCTGCAGCGAGCGACGATACGCCGGCGTAACAGCTGGCTATCGCGAGAGAGAATCATTGAATGAATAGGCCATACGGCGCTCGCCTCCTTATCTACTATTCTTGTCACCTCGAATCATTGTCTCAGAATGTTCGGGAAAGACCTAGAGCGAGGCTGACTAGGCAAGGTCAATCTGGCCTCCTTATCCTGTACGCTCGGGGTAAGAGTGTATGCCAATCTTCTAGATGAACGGAGAATGGTATCTTCTCGATCATGCACGCGGGGGCAATATACACACTCTGCGTTTAGCATGTGATGATTGTCAAAGCGAATTTTGGAAGAAGGTTTTGATGTTCCGCCAATTGAAACTGCTTACTCCGAGATAGTGGGAGAGGTGAAAAATGTATGCGAGGGCAGCAAATTGAGTAACGCGTAGTTTGAAACCCGATGTCCAAACAGCGGTATTCTCCTTGTACCGGAAAACTTCACAAAAATGCTCTTTCAGGACAGAAACGACTTAAACGATGGGAACTTCCAACATTGGCGGCATATATTGCTAGCCCTAGTTTATTCCTGCAAAATTCAAAAGCTTTCTCTTCCGATTGATGCCCCGATTGAAACTGTAAATCCGGAGAACAAAGAAAAAAAATAACAAAGGTTTGACCGTCGAAGTCTGTTCTCTGCGTCTTCGATTTCGGCTTTGTCGATGTCACTATCACTGTTACGTCGAACGATGCAAGGCAGAGAAAACAGCTTTCGCATCGGCAGAACTCAATCCTTTGGATACACTTACAGCGTGATAATCGACTGTTCTTGCCGGATCAAATTTAGACCTTGTTTTGTCTGCAGTTTCCATTAGAGCTCGCTGACACATAACTAAACTAAGACAGAAGAGCCGGAGTTGAACTTACTCCACAAGGGCTTTAGAATTCTTCTCCCGGAACGCTACGGCCGTGAAACAGTCAATACAGCTCGCGCATTTCTTTTTTTTTTTTCCACATTGGGAGTTGTCTGATTTTCTCGCACTCGTTGGAATAATTGCAGTACATGCGAGTGCTTCGAGGAATTCGTAGGTCTGGTTTGAAGAGGAACAAACACAAACTTTTCAATGACACCTTCCTGCCAACGCGGGCAACTAGTGCGCTTGATATCTTTCCTCGTTATATTATTTTCTTTTTCAATTACATAGCTTTACTTTTAATAGAATAAATAATCGAAATTATTTATAGTCTTAACGGAAGTCTTAGTGAATGTCTGCCATGAAGTCACAGGTTTACCTTCGTCAGCCGGACCTACGACCATCATGAATAGCAGTGTAACAAGCATTGTGACTCAAATGTTCGCACTTCATTGCGAATATACATATAACTATTTCCGTATGATTTGGCCTCTGTTCATACTTTTCTACTTCTTTCTCTTAAAAAGACGGTAGTAGCAGCGATTTCAGTGTGGAAAACATTCAGGTAAAGCTGCTATGACTTGTAATAATAAAAGTCAAAACAGGCTTATTGGTTAGATGAATACAAGAGACGCGGAACGCAGATATTGTTTTAATTAGTAAAATGCTTGAACTTGAGCCGTATGCCTGAATTCAACACAATATATATATATATATATATATATATATATATATATATATATATATATATATATATATATATATATATATATATATATATATATACAGTAGAGTAGATTGTTGGGCTAGTTGGTTTTGGAACTTGGAATACATTTTAGCGCTCAAAAACAAGGACAAATAGAAGAGAAACAGACACCACAGTGCGCTACTAACAACTGATTTTATTTCATGAAACGACACTTATATACCTTCGGTATTTCTGATTTTGCCCCATCATGAGCCAACCCGATGCCAGGCCGCGTCATTGAGGAACGCACGTTCCTTGTCAAGTAAATCAATTGAGGCCACGCTGACACATGCTGCCCCACCCTTCTTAATCTCGTGTGCCTCGACTATTTCCCTCACAGTTTTTTCCTTGTGCCTCGCCAGGATCTTGCACTTGGAAAACAACGGCACACACTTGCAGTTTTGACAATGATCAGACAGATGCCCGTCCCGATAGTTTCCTACTTTAAGTTTGTGTTCCCTTAGCCTATCATTAACACACCTACCGGTCTGCCCTATATACTTGTTTCCGCATGATAGGGGGATCTGGTACACTACTTCCTCCGCACATTCAACGAAGGGATCCCTGTGTTTCACCGCACAGCCAGAAGGAGCCTTACGAAACGGATCTGTCATCCTACATAATCTACTAAGTTTGTTTGGTGCGGAAAATACCACTTTTACGTTCGATCTATTGGCCACCTTTTTCAGGCCATGCGCCGTTTTGTGAATGTACGGTATCACCGCGACCTTTTGTTTATCTCTGAGAACCGTTGGGCGAGGGCAATCCTCATTACGTAATCTTTTTAATACGATCTCTGCCACTGACACCACTACATTCTTCGGGAAGCCAGCTGCCAACAACCGCCTATACTGCGTGCTCAGGCCTTCTGACATCACATGGTGGCACGATTTTTTGAGGGCGTTCAATACGCACATATTGGCAATGCTCCTTTTTACCAGTTTCGTATGAGCTGAATTGTACGGCAACAGTGGTTTTTGGGCTCTAGGGTGGTACATCCAACACACATGTCGTTCAGAAAAGGTGAGTCTGATATCAAGGAACTGCAACACATCATCTACCGGTAGTTCCTGGGTTAGTATGAGGGGGTGTAAGACGTTCTTAAAAACAGTAAAGAGGTTATCCACTCTCGACTGGACTCCTGCAGGCCCATGGTTGAACAGAACTAAAAAATCATCCACAAATCTAAAAACTTTGATTTCATTAAAATCGTTGCCTTCATTAAAGTGCTCAAAAGAACTTTGTCCTGATGGGCTAAAAATATGTTACTGAGGATGGGTGCCAAGCATGAGCCAATGCATACCCCTTGTTTTTGTATATAGACCCCGTCATTCCATTCCACAAACGTCGATTTAAGATAAAACGAGAGCATTTCAATGAAACTCTCTTCCGTCATGCCGATTTGATTCTGGAAGGCCACTGTACCAAAGCGATCGATACAATGTTCCACGGATGTTAGTAACTTGTCGTGCGGCAAAGAATAATACAAATCTTTGATGTCAAATGAACAGGCTGAAAATCCCTTGTCGGAGTTATCTTTTAAAAAATCTAAAATATCGTCAGAATTTCTCACCAAAAATGGATCGTTAAAACCTAAAACTTCCAATTTGTCCTGGAGAAAAAGCGCGACCGGCTTCTGCCATGAGCCCATCTCTGATACTATGACCCTCAGGGGACATTGCTCTTTGTGAGTCTTGGCGCTAAACATAATTTGCAAGCACCCATCTTTATTCTTATTGATGCTCTGAGCTAGCTGATGAAGGTTCAACATTTTGCATCGTCTCACTGCCTCTAATCTCAGCTTTTTTAGAGACACATCATCCCGGCGATTAAACACTGATGAGATCGCCTCAAGGGCTTTGCTCCCAAATTCCGCTTCCGTTAAAACTACGAATCCTCCCTCCTTGTCAGCTGGAAGGAGCGAAAGCCATTCCAAACTTTTTTGATCAACTTCAGGTGTCTCCCAGTGGTCTATTCCCAGGCGTCTTTTGTTTTTAATATTTGTTAATTTTATAACATCACGAGTCAAAAAAGCTAAGCTCTTACTGTTTGCGGATGCTATTAAGATTTTTATACGCGTTGCTATTCCTCTTGCATTGCAATGTATATCAGCATGATGTAAATACAATGCTGCAATGGTCTTTGGCGAATAATGTTCTCCAAAACCCTACGAAATAGAAGGTTCTTTCTTTTAGCGGGATGACACGCTTTTATGCATCTTGCTTACTCCATAAGAGGAACACACAACCGAACCCGTGACTGTAATGACAGCTTTCGGTGTATGCCTTGATAACGCGTTTTCTTTAAATTGTAATGTTTCCTTTATTATTGGCTGTGCGATGAAAATTCTTTGCATTATATCTCGTATAACTAAAACGTTGAGACACCCTGCTTGTATGATTCAGTTCATTTTGCTGCTTATTTCGTTCATGGCTTGAATTAGTCTTAGTGGTTTGGAATTCCCTAACACGTACATAGTCTCTTAGCATTGAATCGGTTCAAAAGAGTGATACGGATTGTATACGAAAGACACTTCCAGCGTCGCTTTTATTATGATTAGGAATTTATTCTTCAAAGTGTTTTACTTAGCTGTTTGTCGAATAAAAAAATTCGAGAGTGATTTTATTTTTCTGCACTAGGGTGGTAAATGGTGGTATCAATACTAACTCTACTTCTGAGCTCCGTCGACATTTATGTTTCTTGTCGCGTTACCAGAAATCGTAATGTCTTTTAAGTTAAATTTATGTCTAAGCTCCTGTATGAAAATTTAATTTAATAGTATTGCATCCTCTAGCTTGGACATTTTCACGGATCCCTCAGTTTATCGCCGGGAGTCTCGTTGAAAGTTGAAACTGTAGTACATTTTGTGTGAAGTGCGCCCACTGTTTTTGGCCACGTTATTTGGCACATTTGATGCCGCGGGTATGTTGTTTCCTTCTTTTATCTTCTAGTGTGTGCCAATGTGAAGATCGGAGTGGTTGTATTTTGGCACATAAGATAAACAATAATATTATTATTATTAATATTTATGGAACTTCCTCTACATCATTAGTTTGCACCAATAAACGGATTTATTTTTAGGGTGGTTTCATTTGAAATCGAACACGCTTGTCGGGGTGGGTCTTTCGATTTTTTTTAAAAAATATATGTAATTGCCCCATTTCTGGAAAGAACAAAACCGCTTTTCAAAATTTTTTAAAAATATATTTCGCTTCACAAAAAATTATTGAGTGGAGCAGGGTGAAAATCGATTTTTTACTCCGTGATTTTTCTACCCAGTTCTGTACGCTGGTATGAATACGGGAAGCATACAAAACTCACAGTAATTTTTTGTGCTCTTGTATGTTATTTCGACTATTTTTTAGTTCAAAGGAAAATACTTTTGTATTTTTGATTATTGAGGTAAAAAATGCCAAACATCGTCTCTTTGACAATCCGGTGACATCTTCAGAGCCTTGTAACTCATGAGTTATTATATTTGTCGCTTACCAAATACTATGCGGGTGTAGCCCTATACATGGGCTATCGACGGGCATAAGTTTAGTTTATTTTATTTTCACTGAATTTTTTATATAAAATTTGAAATATCGTCGAAAATGAAATTAACCGATATTTTGAACCCACTTTATTCAAAAAGGCCATTTTTTATTTCGTTCAATTTTTTTATTATTGCTGCCGATCATATGAACTTTCAATTGGCTTGATGCGATTTCCCCCTTTTTTGTTGTATCTTCTCTAGAAGGGATTGAAATCGCTCCCACGTGACAATGCGGTGACAACTTCAGAGCCTTGTAACTCATGAGTTATTATATTTGTCGCTTACCAAATACTGTGCGGGTGTAGCCCTATACATGGAATATCGACGGGCATAAGTTTAGTTTATTTTATTTTCACGGAATTTTTTATATAAAATTTGAAATATCGTCGAAAATGAAATTAACCGATATTTTGAACCCACTTTATCGAAAAAGGCCATTTTTTATTTCGTTCAATTTTTTTTATTATTGCTGCCGATCATATGAACTTTCAATTGGCTTGATGGGATTTCCCCTTTTTTGTTGTATCTTCTCTAGAAGTGATCGAAATCACTCCCACTTTCTCTGAACGGCCAAACGCAGTTTCCGCAGGTCGGCTTCGCTGCAAAGACTATACTGCTTATTTGTGTGTTCAAATGCAGCGGGTAAATTAATTTCGATTGAGAACACTCGTGCTTGGCTACATATTGTATTTTCTTAATTTTTTATTGATGGCAACTGACATTCCTTAGTCTGATAGTTAGCGGTGCAGCGGATGTTCCATTATCCGATGTCTAAAGCCAGGGCACAAAGGGCGGAGAAAGCGGAACGAGCTCTTCATGTAGCCAGACCGGGGTCATATATCTGTTTGTGCTATACACAGCTTGTAAGGCACGTACAGCACGTCCGGCCCTTCCGTTACACCCAGGAAGCATCCGGCACGGGCGCCAATCCATGATGTGTCTTGTCGCGTGCGATCAAATAACCATGTAATTGCCTGTTCTTTATTGTCAGCGTGTATATCAAAAATATGTAATATCACATGCCCCTCTTTTAGAAGGAAAAGCAGTTTGCAGAAAGAAAGTGAGGAAAACGGACTGAGTTTACATGAACCGAAGACAATTTTTTACAGAACACAAACACCAATTGGCGATAAATAGACACTTTTATTAATTAACGCTAATATATTTAGGATGCACTTGTAAAACATTATGTTGTTGTGCTTTAAATAGTCCAGTTCATGAGCAACGCAATATTGGAACTTTTTGACAACGGCATCGGCTTGCCTCTGCGGAGACGATCGAGCGCGGGGGCGAGCTGAACTTTGTACCGCAGCGGTCGGATGCAGCCGAGAAGTTCAACAGCGTGGTAAGTCGAGACGGACAGAACGAAAACTGGAGCCAAAGCGAGCGAGCGGTGAACCCGAGACGGTGGCCCTTCTGTTTGAACGAGTGTGTGCAGTTAAAAATAGAAGTGTTGGGTTTTGTTCAAGACTGATCGATATCTCTGATGCCAAGAAGCAACGATTCCCACATGCACAGAAGGCAGCGAAAGCAGTCACTTAATGTCTCTGTAGACTTTTAGTTTCTCCACTTTGTCGCACCGAGCTTAATGCAAAGATTGTACAGCCTTCGGGAATATGGAAAAGCGATTTGACGATTTTATTTTAGGTGGCTACGGTAGATTTGCTTTGGCTAGGCACACATTGCTTTGGTTTGGGAATAAATAAAGGTAATGGAACATCCGCTGCACCGCTAACGATCGGACTAAGGAATGTCAGTTGCCATCAATAAAAAATTAAGAAAATACAATATGTAGCCAAGCACGAGTGTTCTCAATCGAAATTAATTTACCCGCTGCATTTGAACACACAAATGAGCAGTATAGTCTTTGCAGCGAAGCCGACCTGCGGAAACTGCGTTTGGCCGTTCAGAGAAAGTGGGAGTGATTTCGATCACTTCTAGAGAAGATACAACAAAAAAGGGGGAAATCCCATCAAGCCAATTGAAAGTACATATGATCGGTAGCAATAATAAAAAAATTGAACGAAATAAAAAATGTCTTTTTTCGATAAAGTGGGTTCAAAATATCGGTTAATTTCATTTTCGACGATATTTCAAATTTTATATAAAAAATTCCGTGAAAATAAAATAAACTAAACTTATGCCCGTCGATATTCCATGTATAGGGCTACACCCGCACAGTATTTGGTAAGCGACAAATATAATAACTCATGAGTTACAAGGCTCTGAAGTTGTCACCGCATTGTCACGTGGGAGCGATTTCAATCCCTTCTAGAGAAGATACAACAAAAAAGGGGGAAATCGCATCAAGCCAATTGAAAGTTCATATGATCGGCAGCAATAATAAAAAAATTGAACGAAATAAAAAATGGCCTTTTTGAATAAAGTGGGTTCAAAATATCGGTTAATTTCATTTTCGACGATATTTCAAATTTTATATAAAAAATTCAGTGAAAATAAAATAAACTAAACTTATGCCCGTCGATAGCCCATGTATAGGGCTACACCCGCATAGTATTTGGTAAGCGACAAATATAATAACTCATGAGTTACAAGGCTCTGAAGATGTCACCGGATTGTCAAAGAGACGATGTTTGGCATTTTTTACCTCAATAATCAAAAATACAAAAGTATTTTCCTTTGAACTAAAAAATAGTCGAAATAACATACAAGAGCACAAAAAATTACTGTGAGTTTTGTATGCTTCCCGTATTCATACCAGCGTACAGAACTGGGTAGAAAAATCACGGAGTAAAAAATCGATTTTCACCCTGCTCCACTCAATAATTTTTTGTGAAGCAAAATATGTTTTTAAAAAATTTTGAAAAGCGGTTTTGTTCTTTCCAGAAATGGGGCAATTACATATATTTTTAAAAAAAATCGAAAGACCCACCCCGACAAGCGTGTTCGATTTCAAATGAAACCACCCATAACATTGAGAACGCAGGAACAACCCTACTAATGTTTTAAATTGAACACGCAGTATTTCTAATAAAAAGTGAAAGCCGTTTACAACTCCCTGTAACGCCGAATTAGAGCGCAGCTCTTGAGGAGGAGGAGGAAAGGGTACGGGGGGGACAAGTGTAGCCGTGGCCTCAGGGGGTCACGTGACGTCACTGATGACGTCATCAATGATGATGACGATGACGATGCGGATGCCGATGACGTCATTAGTGACGTCACTGATGACATAATCAGTGATGATGACGATGCAGATGCCGATGACGTCATCAGGGACGTCACTGATGACGTCATCGGCATCCGTATCGTCATCGTTATCACCCTCACATGACCTCGGGGTGTCACGTGATCAGGGGGTCACGTGACCTCGGGGGTCACGTTACCTCGGGGGTCACGTCGGTTACGCCGACGGCGACGGCGACGGCGACGCCGACGGCGACGCCGTTCAAGCCGGAAACGGGCGCCTAAGAGCTGCGCTCTAAAACTCCTTGTAACGCCGAATTAGAGCGCAGCTCTTGAGGAGGGGGTGGAAGGCGCGGAGGGGGGGGGTCACTTGACCTGGGGGGCCTCGTGACCTCAGAGGGAGTCACGTGGCCGGGGGTCACATGACCTCGGAGGGGGGGTCACCTGACCTCGGGGGGGGTCACGTGACCTCGGGGGGTCACGTGACCTGGGGGCCACGTGGCCTAGGGGGTCACGTGACCCCTAGGTCACGTGACCCCAAGGTCACCCAGGTCACGTGACCTTTGGGATGACCTTGAGGGTCACGTGACCTTGGGATGACCTTGCGGTTACGCCGACGGCGACGGCGACGCCGACGTCGCTCAAGCCGGAAACGGGCGCCTAAGAGTTGTGCTCTAAAAAGTTGGCAGCAACCTTTATGAATTTCCAGTCCTACAATGAATGGAATATATTATGCAAGGAGCGGTCGCTTAAATTTGTTTAGGATGCATTAAACGGTCATGTGTGCGGCGAAGAACATATTACTTAATTTTCCCTGACTTGAGGTCGCGCGACGGAATAACGTTACGTGAATTCATGGTGTCCATTGCTGGTGTCATGTCATACCATGACGTAACACGACGTCAATTTCCTACTAAATTTAGCGGGAAAGCGCACGGATGGACGAACAAATTCCGGGGAGTACTGGCTTCTGTAAAAAAAGCATTATGTGCTTTCCGTAAACAACAATAATGGCGCTGGCCCTTTTTCTCAAGTCCAATAGTATATGAAGGCAGTATTTAAGATGTGATCTTTAAAATTATTTAGAAGCAATTAAAGCTTTATATATTTATTTATTTATTCATAATACCTTGAAGGCCCATTTCTGGACATCGCACAAGGGGGGGATTTGGTCAAATTACAGTATGGACAACACATAAAAGAAAAAAGAAAAAAGAACAGGATAGCAATATCACAATTGAAAAACTACTTTAACAAAATTACGTATTATACAAATTTGAGGGTCCAGGCACATATAGCTCTTAAATATGTGGCCAAGAACATCACAGTAAACGAAAACTAAATAGGACTTAAAATATCTAAAACAGGTACTTGGAATGCTGTAGGGTCGGAAAGTGCGGTTATGTGATCGGGAAGAGAACTCCAGTGCATGATTGCGCGTGGTAGTGAGGAGTTATTGAAGGCAGATGTATGACCAAAAATGCGCTTATAACTTCGGCTTTTAGTTAGACGACAAGATGTTCGGTTAAGAGGCTCAAGCAGGGAGGCGATAACGTTAGGGTTAGAATAGCGTGATTTATGAATGATGCATAAAAGGGCAGCGGTGCGACGTATTTGAAGTGGTTGTAAGAGGATAGAGTTTTTAAGAAAGGGAGACACTTGTTTGGCGAGAGTAGGTTGATGTTATAAAATGAACTGCATGATTTTGGATGCTTTCGATCTGATTGATAAGGTATTTCTAGTGGGGGTTCCATACAGCGGAAGCAAATTCAAGTATAGTGCGAAGGTGTGTCTTGTACGCTAACTTGCCTAGATAACGGGGGGGGGGGGGGGGGCGCAGAGAAAAGGTTGCATCTTCAGTATCCCAGTGTTTTGCATGCAGAACTTGTAATGCCGTCGATGTGGCTAGACCAAATAGGCTGTCAGAGAGATAAACACCAAGGTATTTGTAAGAGGATGAGAATGAGAGGGGTGAGTTGTATAAAAGATATGAATGAAGCGATAGCGATTGTTTGCGACTGAAAGTTACTACATTACATTTTGAACCATAAAGAGACATAAGTCAATGGTCGCACCAAGCACTGATGGAGTTTAGGTCTTGCTAGAGCATGATGTAATCATCGGGATTAATAATTTGCCTTTTCGGCGACTGAAGATGAACGTTTATTTTTATCAATTTCCCCGGTTCATTGAGGGGGAAACTGGTTGCATAGGTGACGTGGCATCAATTTTCACGCTAAATTGAGCAGTAGACATTTGTAGGTGTTTGAGACACGCAGTATCGGATTCCCCGGAAAATTTAGCACTGAAGCTGAATTGGTGTAAAGTTCACATGACGACAATTTTTCAGTAAATTTGGCGTCGAAACCTAATTGCTGTATAGATCGCATAACGCCAAATTTCCTGGTAAATTCAACAGGGAAACTGAAGGTGTTTAGGTCAGGTGACATCGGCCTCCCCTTCAAATTTAGCTTGGAAACTGAACAGGGGAAGTTCACGTTACGTTAATTTTCTCGCTAAATTTAGCGGGGAAAATAATTGGTGTATAGGTCACGTGTTACGTCACGTGACATCAATGTTCTCGCCGCCTTTGCTGGGAAAACTTAATTGGTTTATAGATCACATGACATTTATTGACGTGATGTCATCTAAACACCAATTTATGTTCCCCGCATAAATTTAACGCAAAATGGATGGACGAACGGACGGAGCAGTGGACAAAAATTTGGGTTTAGGTTGAGTTAAAAGAAATTTTATGCTTTAATACATTATTTTTCTTCTTTCAGGTGGCTCTGGCAAGCCGTAAAACTTCCCCAGCCTCCTGTCTATCCCAAGGGTCGGCACCGCCATGCCGGCCCTGCGCGTCGCCGTCATCGGCGCCGGTCCGTCCGGGCTGACCGCGGCCAAGACGTGCCTAGAGTCCGGCCTGGAGCCCGTGGTCTTCGAGCAGTCGGACGCCCTGGGCGGTCTGTGGTACTTCGACGAGAAGGTGCCGCGAGGGCCAGCCGTCCGTCATGAGGTCCACGGTGATCAACTCGAGCAAGGAGCTGACCGCCTTCAGCGACTTCCCGGCCCCGGCACACTTCCCAAACTACATGCACCACTCCATGCTGCTCCTCTACCTCAGGATGTACGCCGACCACTTCGGAGTCACCCAGAGGATCAGGACGAGGCACGCCGTGCGGGACGTGCGCCCCACGAAAGATCACGACCGCAGCGGGAGGTACGCTCCGCAAATTGCCCTTATTGGGATTGACAGTTGAAAGTCCCCCGAAGCACTTACGGAAGACACTTCCAATTTATTTAACTGAATCTATAGCTCTCTTGAGGCTCGAAGGCATTGCAGAGATCGTTGCGTTAGATGGCATCATTGGCGATTGATCTGTATTGATTTATGTTTAAAATTATACAAGCTTGATCATGGCGACAAAAAGTGGCCTCGCCGCGCTGACGTCGACCGTGCCGCCGCACTGGAGTCTGCCCGAGCGAGCTGGCCCCGCCCCAGCCGATTCCTTTTACCGTCGCGCTTGCGACGCGGGCACGCAGCGCCATGGGGTGGCGCTCTTTGAAACTGACGCGCGGCGGCCCCATCCCTCAGATTTCGGCTTCATTTCACTGCCGTTTTGCCTGACCTTTTTGCGGCTTCAAGGCTGTGGAGGCTTCAGATCGCGGCTCCATTTCACTGTCGTTTTTCGCGGCGTTTGGCGCGGCTTCAAAGCTGGGAAGCTTCAGATTGCGGCTTCACTTCGCTCCAATTGGAGAGTTGAATTTAACTGCCCCTTGGCGCGACTTTTGACGCGTCTTCCAAGCTGATGGCGTTGGCTCGCTCCTTGGGACAGTTAATGCTTTCGTGTTAAAACTGGTAAGCACAGAATGTGTGATAGGCCTTCCAGGGAAGAAGAGAAGGGCATCTAAACGGCAGCGCCTAAGGAACATTCGCTCTCATTTCTGACACGCCGTGAAATGACGTGTGTCAAAAGCGTTACGCCCTAGCGTAACGCTTTCTGGTGACGATTTTTTGTTACAACCGGCTGCTGCAGCCGGCCGTTGCATTCGGCTTTTACAGCCAAACGCTACAGCTGCCTGTTACAGCCAAAAGTTAGAAGACTCACTGAAAATCGACTGATAAAAAACATTGTAAGCTAAAAGTGTTTGACGTAGGTATGGGTTACTTTTCTGCTCATTAAACGCATCTACAAATTACGTCTGATATATAAAGTGCGTCCCTAAAAATGTACAGGGTTCTCTTCACCGGAAAAATAAACTATGCATCGCCGAACGCTCAGTCTCACCCTAAAATGTCCGTCCGAACCAGATGCCAAAGTTGAAAAACTAACCGTCTTCTTTTTTCAAAACGTATGCGCGTTTTATAAACTTTTCGCTGAGAAAATGGTGGCCGGCATCCATACAACCACCCATCCCTCATCGCCCGCAGGTGGCTGGTGACGGTTGAAGACCTGTCCTCGAACCAGACGAGCCGGTCCGTGTTCGATGCCGTCATGGTGTGCGTGGGCCACCACGCGTACCCGCACCGGCCCCCGCTGCCCGGGTTGGAACACTTCCGTGGCAGGGTGCAGCACACGCACGCCGTCAAGGACTGCGACCGCTTCAAGGGACGCCGCCTCCTGGTGGTCGGCACAGGAAACTCGGGCATGGACGTGGCTACCGAAGCCAGCCTCTTCGCGCACAAGGTGACCGCCTCCACTCAGGAGTACCTACTCGCAACTCCGACGCCCTATAGGTGGCAGGGCAATAGTCGCAAGATGCCGGAAGAGACCGGGATAAATTCTCCAGGATTTCTCGTGCGCCTGCTCGCTGACGCTGGCCACTGCGCTAAAAGGGATTTATTTGGCTACAAATACGAAGGCGTCAGGACAGAAGCAAATCACAATTGACGGAGATGTTGACGTGGGTTAAGAAAATGACCATATTGATTTTTAGAAGCCGCGGGGCAGAACAAAACCGTTCCTATTTTAAAGCATTCGCATTTTTTGTTAAAACTGCACGATGCACGAACACGCCGACCAGAATCATGCGGTAACGGGAGCGGCAAAGCCGACAACCCCTGTCACCGTCTCCGCCGCCTTCCCTGCTCCTCTGGTTCTTCGTTTGTCCGCAAGAGGGCAAGCGACGGGCTGGAGTTGCGAATACATTGCCTTGTACATTGTTTCACCTTATGTCCGGACGGAGCCGACGCTATGAGCTGATGGTGGCACTCATTCGGCGTCAGAAACGCACCAACATGGCGTTCCCCATGTTTCGGTACGTGTTCTGTAACCGCCGAACGAATAATGTACCGAAAAGGCCCAATGACTTGCGCTTTGACTCTGTTTCATCGATGAAACTACGTTCAGAGTTACGGCACTTCATTCCTTTCTCTGGGTTCCGCGATATTGGTGCTTAGTACGGAGCGGGAGGGAATTGCGATCGTTACGATTGAAAAATGCAACTTCCTGAGTTTTAGATACGCTACCAGGAAGATCGGTCCGTATCGTTTTGTTTCAAACCGTTTCAGCAGGTCTGGAGGGAGGAAAACCGTTTCGTGCCATTTCAGATAGCTCCAGATAACCGACAACACTGCTTTTAAGCACCGACATGACTAATGTCTCGTTACTTTAAGGCGTAGCTTCAGTATTTGGCCACTCTTCGAGTACCTCTAAACCACTAACTGTTTCCTGCGAGACGCCATGTTTGTTTACTGGGTTATGGACTGCGTTCGAAACGTGCAAAGTAAATCAAAATACCGTACTAGATCCACCGTACTAGAAGTAGCAGCGGAAAATACCATACTAGAAGAACAATTGGAAAAACCGAAAAACTAACAGAATGACAGCCTTGATTTACTGACAGGTGACGCGTACTACTGCGCAATAAAAAAGAAAAAAAAATTGTTGCTTCATATTTAGCCAATTATTAATGTACTGCCTAGGTAGAATTTCTTTTATAGGAACGCTGGTTTATCCCAATGGGTTTACCATTGCTCTGAGAAAACCGGACCTTGTGAACAGAATGCGTTTGCGAGACTTCTCCTACTCGTTTGACCGCGGTATTTGGGTGCCTTCGCTGTATTTCTAGGATTTCTAGTTTCATATGATAGGGATGAGCAAATCTGGTAGTCGTAGTCGTCATGCCCAAAACCGTACTACCCCCCCCCCTTCCCCAAGGACCGCGGTATCCTTTTCAACACACCCTACGTTGCTGCGGCACGCGTCCATGCCGCTCGCTTCACAAGAAAGATACTGTTACGATAGAAGGTGACAGCCGATACCGCACAAAAGAAAACCATTTAATGTAAAAAAATGACAAAGCGTTGAATTGAAATAGACAGGTTCACAAAGCGTCGACACCATGGCTTTTGTTGTTGTTTTGAAGTTTCTTCTTTCCACGCCATTAAAAGTGTTTTCTCTCTTTTTTTTGTCAATAAGCTTGCCTGTGTCACCTGTTAACTTTTGAGGGTGTTGACCACGGCTTGGTTTAAAACAAACTGGCCGACACAAACGTAAAAAAATTGCGGTGGCTTAGCTCGGCTATGCCAGGATATACATAGCGTGAGCTCATGCGCACAAAATGAGAGGCGCTATCAAGCAGCTCCGGTGCAGCGTCAGACTTGGCTACTGCGCAACGAAGGCACACAACTGGGCACGCGGCGGCGCCAGTGCGTCTGCCGCAGCTATGACGTCACTCCTTTGGAATGCGAAGACCGGCGTGGCGCGTGCGGTGGCGGTAAAGCCCGCGGCGGCGGCGGCTCCGGCACGCAAGCTGTGCGCCGTGGGACGTCACTGCTCCTCGCACTTGCGCAGACTGGCGAAGCGCGCGCGGTGGCAGCGGAGCCCGCGGCTACGGCGGCGACGGCGGCTCCGCCCCGCCAGCTGTGCGCCATGTGACGTCACTGCTCCTCGCGCTTGCGCAGCACGGAGTACGGCTCATTATGAGAGCCACGCGAAACTGCTCAACCTCGGCCAGTGTAGCTAACGCTACAAAAATGACTTACTTACAAAGAGGACTAGCTAAACGAGGCAGTCTGCACGACATAATATATGACGGATCTGTTTTGGCAGTACGCAATCTCAAACTCAGGAGCGTCAAGCACTGCGCGTATGACCACTAAGTATTTCAGAAAAATGTCCATTCTCTGACATTTGTTCCTTCAATAGCTCAGTTTGTAGAGTGGTTGACTGTAGCGGAAACGATTGCTGTCATCTCTAGATTGCTGGTTTGAATTCGGATAGACAGAGGGAATGTTTCTTTTCTTATAAATTCAGCAGGGGTGTGCGCCACTTGGACCCCCAGCTGCGGTGGCAGAGAGCGATTATGTGATTGATGACGTCATCGTGGGTTTTCGCGAAGGACACCCATGCAATTTCACGTGAAGGTTCGCGCTGACACGTGTCGCTGTAAATTCCATATAATGGGTGATTATATATTTTTTTTTATTTCTTTAGAACAAAATTTATTAGAGCGACGTCTCGTCGACGTTGGTTCGACTGCACTCTCCTTCTAAACTTTCGCCTTCCTCACCGACGCGGTGCAGGTCTACCTGAGCACGCGACGAGGCTCCTGGAGTTCTCCACCGCGTGGCCCCCAACGGGTTCCCGATGGACACGGTGATTCAGCGCCGCTACTACGCGCCCCTGCCCATGTGGCTGCTGAACACGCTGGCGGAACGCGAGAGCCAGAAGCTTTTCAACCACGACCTCCTCGGCCTGAGGCCCCGGCACCGGCTGTTCCAGCAGCACCCGACCATCAACGACGCCCTGGCCAACCGCATCCTCAGCGGTACCCTGGTAGTCAAGGGGGACGTGGCCGAGGTCACCGAGAGCGGCGTGCTGTTCAGGGGAGAGCAGGAAGACACAAAGCTAGACGACATCGTGCTCGCCACTGGCTACGAGATTAGGCAAGTGTACGAGGGGTGTGATTTTGATTAAGGCGACAGCAAGAACGTTCTCGGCTCCTGATTGGTCGCGACGCCAGTTGGCGCGTAGTAAAACAGTGAAACTTTTTTACCCATTCACTATACTTAGTTTCAGTCCCCACGCAGCCGACGCTATGAGCTAATGAGACCAATCAAGCAAGCTTAAAATGCGCAAGTCACTGGGTCTTTTTGTTTATGATTGGTTCAGCGATGATAGAACACATATAGAAACGTGACGAACACCAAGATGGTGCGCTTATGACAGTGTCTGATTGTTCAAATCGGCTCACAGCCTCGGCTGTGTCTGGACTTAAGTTGAAACAAAGCATAGTTCACAATCTGGCACTATTTTTTAAAGCGACTCAAAAGCATACACATAGCGAGATAAGTCTCGCGAACTTTGATGTGCTTCTCCATAGTACTCCTTCAATCACGGGTCTATGTCAGCTTATGTACGACTGCGGAAACCCTTTTTGGCCAACGAAGCGGGGTCGTCAATGGCTTCCAACGTGAAGTAGAAAAGGGTCACAATTTTAGCCAGTGTCCAATTTCACTTTGCAGCAGCGCTCGATTCGTAGAAGGCGGTAAACTTTTTTCGGTGTGTTAGCAGACGACATACGGTAATTTCTTGATTAATCTACGTCTGCGAATGGCGTTTTGTAGCGCACAAATCGCGTACGAACACTACCTTTGCTCACACCGTGTTAGGCCAATCAGATCTTGCTATTTCTTTCGCGGCGACCAAAATCCGACCCCAGGTGTCTGTAGCACACTGCGTGCAAAGGTTACACGTAGCGGCTTATACGATGTGGTTATGATCCTCATTTGCCACGGCTTCGAAGGGCCCATTGAGCCATTGCAGTACCACGACTCACCCAGTTTTTAACTTCCAGCAAGGAATTACACGAAAGCAGCCGGCGCAGAGTTTATCCGTATGGAAAAAATAAAAGACGTTTACAAATCTCTGTAACGAGAAATTAGAGCGCAGCTTTTGTGGAGGAGGGTACGGAGGGAGGGTATGCCGCTCCTCCTCCTCCATACCCTCTTCTCCTATTCTCCTCCTCTCCTCCTTACCCTCCTATGCTCCTGCTCCTTTCCTCCTCCTCCTCCCCTCTTCACTCTTCTTTCATCCTCCTCTTCCGTGTCCTCCCATCCTCCTCCTGCTCCTAACCTCCCTCCTCCCACAGTTTGCCCGCTAAATTTAGCTGAAAAATTGACGCCACCTGACCTCTAAACCAATTCCTTTTCCCCGCCAAATTTAACGTGGAAAATGACGTCCCATGACGTCACACCTATGAATACATTCAGTTTCTCCGCTACATTTAGCAGGAAAAGTGACGTCACATGACCTCAACAGCATTTTAATTCCCCGCTAAATTTAGGGAAGAATCGATTTGGTGTTGAGGTCGTGTGGTCAATTTTCTCGCTAAACTTAGTTCGGATATGCCGACGCCGACGCCGTGAAACACTGAAACGGGCGCCAGGGAGCTGCGCTCTGAAGGGAAGTGATGCGAGTTAAAGTCATGATGGGGTGGCGCCAAATCTAATAGGCGTTTTTGCGAAACGTGCAGAGACAATCCCGCTCTGCGTTTTGACGCATAGCCCTCCGCTGTGCCGAAATTATTTCGGTGAACATATTGCGTAGAATCGGCTGTAGGAGACGACTGAGGCGATTGAAGAAAAGCAGGCGAGTTTCCGACGGCAAACAAACATCTCCGCTACCTTACCCTCTCTCTTTTTGCCGAAGCCCTCTCCCTTGGCACCGCGGGAATGCGCGACAGCGTGCACAGCGCGATGCGTTCTCTCGAAATACGAAGTGCCCACACAGCTATAGGGGAGGATTTGGCGCTGCAGATGCGTCGTCTAACGTAATAGAGCGGATGATATACATAGCTTGTCCGTGACGTCAGTCCGCTCCTCTTCTGGGTGCCAGAAGTGGCTCGTTAGCGTAGCGGAAGCTACCCTCTCACCCGCCATTTCTCCCATTCTTCTGACCAAGTGACGTCAGTGCAAGCTTTGTATGGCATTCTCCTAGTAGATTATTTCAAAAGCATTGAGCATCTCCAAGCATTGACGACAACGCACGCATCCGGATGAGGAACCAATCGGCAGAAGAGGTGTTCGTAATTAGCTTGCAAACGATATCTGTGGTTTGACTCGCTCATCTCCTAAACCTAGGTTCTCCCTCACACATTTTGCGCAACCTGTTGATAGCAGCTCCAGACAGAACCCTGACTCGATCGTATGCGTTGGCGTCTGTCGTTAACTGTATCATGTTTGTTGCTCTCATTTCTTCCAGAAACCGAGCTACGACTTCAATTGCCAGAATACAAAATCCACAATTAAAATAAACCTTCGACTCAAACTTGAGTGAGCTACGCGAAAACTCTGATTATTGAGAGAGCCCGAAAAGGACTCCTGCGCTGCGATGCACAGAGAGTAATTTAGTTACTGCTGTACAGCTGCGAAGTACAATTGCTTCCCATTTTTTTTTACTGCAACGGAGTATTTTTCAAGGCGATAACTTTGTATGGCAACCTTCAACGGGCCTCGGTTGCTCATGTCGGTGTTGGTCGCACCGTAGCAAGACATTGGGACAGTGTCCGTGTGGCGTAGTTACTCCTTTTACAACCCTTTTCCGAATATATTTTATGTTCTTTGCTTACATATGCACGTGCGGTAATAATATCAGAATAACAACAATAGTTTCATTCAAAATGTAAGTGCGCAAGTATGATTGGAGCTAAAAAATTTTTTCCAAGCAGATTCAGAGGTCATTAGCTGTCTTAAAGCGTACACAGCAGTGGCGGAAAGCAAAATAAGTACAAGTAAATACATTAAAAAAGGTACCATCCTAATAAAAAATCAGCAAACAATACTGTGACAAGTGATTACATGCATTGAAAGTAGATAATCCCGAAGCTCACATGGTTACAAAATTTTGTATGAATATTTTGAAGCATGAATATATTGAATAATTTGGCAAGGTGTGTGGATATGTGTGTACTATCCAAAGATTTGAATGATGAGTGAAGGATTCATAAATAAATAAATGTATTAATTTATGGTATCGAAAAGCTAGCCAAAAAGCTGCCAGAAGCATAAGTGACGTAGGCTGGGGCCGGTACTACTTACAAAAGGAAAGACACGCTAAATGATCGAACAGTAAACCATAACTTCATAAGGTAACAAACATTGCATGCATTCAACTTCAAAAGCTTTATACAAAGGAAAATAAAAAAGATCCCATGTTACAGCTTTTCGTGTTCACGATGCTTATAGTGTTATAAACAGCAATTTAAAACATCGTATATTTTGCACTTCACATTGGCTAAGACCGTAAAGTACGTATATCTAACATAGAATTTCAGCTTTTAAGAAAGAAACAAGTTCAGTGTCTTTTTGTTAACATCCAACATAAATACCGCAAAGGACAGACGAGGAAATAAAAAAGATGGAACGAGCCCTTGTCCCGTCCTCTTCGTGCCCACGTTCATTTTTCGCGTTATTTACATGTAATATGCTTCACCAGGTAGCCCACTTGAATAGTTTAGTACAGAGCCTGCGAATTGCCGGTGTCAACGTGCAGGTTCCCTTTCCTGTCCGAGTCCCTGGTGAGGGTGGAGGACAACCGGCTGGCCCTCTTCAAGTACGTGTTTCCGGTGCGGCTCAAGAGGCCCGAGACGCTCAGCTTCCTGGGCTACATCCAGCCACTGGGAGCCATCAACCCCATCGCCGAGGTGCAGGCCCGCTGGGTCGTGCAGCTGCTGCTGGGAAACGTACGGCTGCCCACCAAGGTGTGTGGGGGTGCCACTGCGCCAGAGAAGAACTAAACGACGGAGTCAGAATATCGCCTTCATGTTCATTTCGCCGCCTACTCTTCGTTGGTAGACAAGGGGTCATGTGCGTCACAAATTTGACTACAACACTCGCGGGAAGCGGCCTCGCTGAGGGCCGGGTTTGGTGCGTACGTAATCTTCACTCTGCGCTCGCGAAGTGCAGATTACACACGGAAGTGCGACGAGCATGAAGCTCCCTGAGCCTTAGGATATTATGCTTCACTTGGACATGAATAATAGACCTATTACTAAATTACCCAAGCATCAAGGAGAATGCAGAGAATGTGCGCGTTAAGTTAGTGAGCTCCAGACTCCGGACATCTGCGCTCGAGCGCGCGGGTTCAGAGCGTAGCTTAACGGCGCACTTTGGTACCGAGGCGCCATCTGACGCCTCTTTTTAACGTTTCCGGTTCCGGCTTTCCGGCGCGCGCTTAACCATGGCTCCCGTCTCGTCGAAACGTCGAAAAGGGTTTGTTCGACGACGACTTCGACGAAATGAGTGCGCGGAGACGGCGGCAACAGGAAGAGCTTGTATTTGTGCTGCACGCTGTCGGTGCGGCGATTAAAGGTACGCCGAACGCCTTCTGAATTTCCAAAAGCCTTAAAGAATGACGGCTGAATGGCCGAATTCATTGGCTCGTCTGATCTTGAAATTGCGGTAAGGTACATGAAGAACTTGAACAAGCATTTGAAGGATGTGTGCATACCTTTCTACAACAGCACCATGCTTTTTTTATATTCCACGATGACGGAACGATTGCACGACCTGCCAAGCGATCACCGTCGAAGTATCCATGCATCCAAGCGGGCGCGACTTGCGCTTCTGAGGGAGTCCCTAAAGGCTTCGGCGCAAGCACGAACGACGCCGAGAGCTCCGAGCACTGCATGGTAGCGCAGAACGAGCAGCTCCTACCCACGACCGGCCTACCTCGGTGCCGTTCCTGGCTGCGCCGGAGCCTTTGGCCGCGGGGTTTGGTTGGTGCGGCCGTGGTCGGCGAGGTTTGGCGAGGCGAGCGCGGTGGCATCCTCAGAGCGTTTGGAAGCGAACTCGTTCGCCAGGGATTGCTCACACCCGACGCCTCTGGTCAGAGTGGCCCGGGGCCCGGCCCGGAGCCCAAAACGCTTGGGTTTTGATGTTTCTTCCGTCTCGTGTGGGAGACCACCGCGTTAACCGCGTGAAACTACCGCGAGTAACCGCGAGACTGGCCGCGAGGCGGAAACTCCGTCATCACATCGGAAACCAACCTGTTCGAGCTCTCGCGCACCATCTCCGACGACGGAGCTCGCGGAGCGCGCTCCCCCACCGTGCACCGGGTGAGAGGATGTTGTTTAGTTTAGCTCGAGTGCAATCTGACCGCTGGAGCGCGCTCGAGCGCGTTTACTTAACGCGCCCATTGGTGTTCTACGCGCCCCAAGCGCTGGCCTCAGCAGTAGTAACTGCTTCTAAAGCAAAAACTGTAGAAAAAAATGGCATCTTACACGCGCGTTCGTCAACGCTTTATTTTTGATGATTTACTTCAAAATCTGTTATATGGGGAAGGCGTGCGCGTGTGGCGCGTGAAACACCAATCCAGCCATTCTCCTTGATGCTTGGGTAATTTAGCGATAGGTCTATTGCGTGCTTTTTTATAACGCAAGCGCTGCTTCCAAAGCGGCCGTGGACACGCAGACGACGCGACGACCGAGGACGTAGCGCGCGTGCGAGCGCTATCGAGGAAACCGAGAGACGCACGACTGCGCATGCGTGTCGCCGAGTCGCCGCGGAAGCATACAGGGCTACAGGTGCAACGCCTTCGCGTTTCGTGGCGCCCGCCGCGTCTTCTGCAAAAGCGCCGGTCGCTTTTCCCGCTTGGGGTTACGATACCCTGCTCCGGAAGCGCAGTGTATACAAACACCCTACAGCACTACACCTCCCGAATAATGACGGCATAGTGCTGCATTTTAACCGTCACACACCGGGGGGGGGGTGCCTGTGGGGGTCACAGATTGAAAGTGACAGCTTCGTCAACGTTCAAGCTGGACCCGCGTTCGATCAAGGAGGGGAGAGATAAATATTTTTAATAAAACCATGAAGATGTAAGCCGGACTTTGTTCTCAAATTGGTTACTCCGCAGGAAAGGGTAGAGGGGATAAAGACGTTTAGAGTAACAGTAATGTCGCGCACACGCAAGAACATCACACTTGCACAAACACACGCATACACTTAAAGTTGATTTTGAAGGCCAATATCTTCGATATCCCTTTGAAGAGCTTTAAAGACGATACGTTGTAACCGCCAATGGTTCCATGAGATCAAGATTTTTGCCGCAGTATATGGTCGTTGGTTCCTTTGTTGAAGCGTTTTTTTAATGTCTTCTCGTTGATTTTGTTATTTAATGCATTCGCATAACAAATGCTAAACATCTTCCTTGCAGTTGCGTATATCGCAGCGCAGGTTATCAGTTTGGCCAAGAAGAATATTGTACCTTCTCGTTTAGGCTACTCCAAGTCGCAGTGTATGGTATAACAATTTTAGCTTTCGGGAGATTTTATCCGGTAAACTCGTAGTTCATTATGGATGTACTAGATATACCGGGCTTCCGTGAGTAAACCGAACCCTGTTTTTCGCACCGCAAAAATAAACTAGACATCGCGGAAAGCTCGAAGTGCGTCAGAACGTATAACCACCCGTTCGAGCAAGACGCGAAAGCTTCAACACCAATCGTTATCTTATTTAAAAGTTATAAGCGATTTCCTATTTCTGGTGCCATAGAACTCCATGAATTCGAGAGCTCCGTCGGCCGCCATTTTTCCATTTAAAGTTTAAGGAAATCGTTTAGAACGTCTGAATAAGATAACGCTTGGTACTGGAAGTTTGGAACCTTGCTCGAACGGCTGGGGGTCTACGTGCCGACGGACTTTGAGCTCTCTGCGATGTCTAGTTTATTTTTGCGGTGCGAAAAACGGGTTCGGTTTCTCGCGGACGCCCTGTATGTTGCTATTTCTATGAACACGTGGCGAAAATTGCATAGTCACACATTTTACTACTTCGTTTATGAGAAATTATATGTGATTTTTGGTAAACGGAACCTTTGTGACCCTTCGCGTCTTATGTCTAGCTTTAGCTGCCTTTGCGAACTTGTTGATTTCCGATGACCCTGCGATCACCCGAAATCTATTGTAAAACTCCTTTGGTGTCCCATATGTCAGTCAGGGCAGACGCGGGTCCAAGCCGAACAGTGACGCAGCGTTCGGTTGGGGCTGGGAAAAATACTTTTCATGATAATATGTTTGCCTATGTGGCTTGTAAACTTTTTTTTAGTGGAGTGTTTACCGACAACTACGTTAACCTGAACTATAGCCTTAAAGAAAGGAATATGCATCGACCAGCCGATAAATGTTGCTCGGCGACAGGTTAATTTTCTGTGCGGGGCAAGAGCCATTGTTCTAACACCGCGCGTAGAGCAAACGCCGGGGTGCGAAATTCGTCGCTTATCAGCAGCATATTCACTCTATGAACTCCAGGCTCTACAATGCGGTTGATACTGATTTTTCTAGCAGGAATAAACAGAAATACTGGCGTACAATGCTTATATTACAATGACAGCTAACCTACGAAGTACAATCAGAAATTTCCGATACTAATTTTGTAGCCTAAAAACAGAAATCAGCACGATGATGCACGCGCAGCTGTAAAACGCGGAAACATTCGTGCGTTTTGATGCCAAAGGATTTCAGTGAGCACTTCAAGTTGTGCTACGCAGGTTTGTGTCACTACGTGCAGAAGCACGTCGGCGATTTCAGCATGCACTCTAACCAGAGCGAAGAACGAGCACCACTTCTGTGTCGAACTCGGCAAACCTGCAACAGAGATCTTAAAATGGGTCAGCAGACTTCTGCCAAAAATTAAATGAGTCGTGCGAGGTGTTCTGCATGGCGATGGAGCTTCAAGAATGGCAGAACATTGCCAGAAGACAAGGTCGGGGAAATTCGCCCTACTTCTAACGGCTTACGAGCCAAACCTTCTTAAGGTATAGGTGAGAGGCTTTCGGTTGGTAAAATTTCGAAGCAAACCAAACAATTCATTTATTTATGGTGCTCCCAAACAGCTTGAAGTTCTAAATATCGTTCTGCACTTCCAGGAAGCGATGCTGGAGGACATAGCGCATACGGAGTCGAGGCAGCGGCGGCGCTACGTGTCCAGCCCCCGGCACACGATCCAGGTGGACTACATGCCCTACACCCGGGACATCGCGCGCAGGATCGGCGCCGACCCGAGCCTGGGCAGCCTGTTCCTCCGGCACCCGGCCCTGTGGTGGGCAGCAGTCGCGGGCCCCCAGGTCCCCTACCTCTACCGACTACAGGTACTGGGATGCAGAGCTAAGGTGAAAGTCGCACAGTTAAAGGTGCACTAGAGAGGTTCTTGAGTTCGTCGTACGTTGTGATTGCTTGATCTGTTTGTTCTAGATTGAGTAAATAATGCATGTAACTGTACACCTCAAAAATTTGTTTCGCGTACCTTTATGATGATAACCTTCTTACGTATAATATTTCTTTACTGCCAGATCTCGCACACGGGCCTGCAAGTTCTTCCATGAGGCAGAATAGAATGCGTATGTTGAAGAAAACAAAAAGCTGAAGACAAACCTATCATTATTAGAGACTTTTAAGGAATCCGTTTAGCATCTCAATCACTCGAGCCGCGTACTGATACAGTGGTCGAACAGCGTGCCACAAATGCGCCTTCGCTTCGACCACAAAAATGCGAATCCGCTCGCAGCAACTCGGCAATGAGGCTGGAAACATGAATGAAATGAATCTCATCCACGTACTCCAAAAGCGACGAGTAAGTACATTACCGAGGAATATTGTATTGAACAAGAATAATTAAAAAAACACAACTCGCAAAACCTACATCTGATAAAGAGGTCTAAATACCACTGTCATCTCTTCGGAACCTAGTCTTGTATGGTGCCCAAGAGGTTTGCCGCCTCACACTCTTGCTACGCAAAGTTTTATTTGATTTGTCTATTTGAACCAGGTACGAAGAGCCGACATGACACTGGAGGCATGTGGGAAAACCTGTTACAAGCACAGATTGACGAAGCCACCTGGGAATAATTTTGTTCTATGGCTTTTTTGTACTTTTCTTTAATTTGAAAGCACAAGCCGGTAACTTAAAGATAAATTCCCTTACGGAAAATTTTGTTTTTACTCTGTGTGTGTGTTTCTTTTTCTTTTGCGCTTGCAGTAGTGCTTTGGTGAGAGCAGCTTCCAACGTACTTTTGGTTTGCTATCACTGATTTTCGCTTGTTTGTTGCGTCGTCAGTGTTTTAGTGGCGGAGGAGCAGCAGCACGAATACCGAACTTAGTAATGCTTTGAAAACTGCTCTGCAAGGGTAGGAGACGAGGTGAATTCGTGCCAAAACTACGTGCCTGCGCTTTCAACTAAAAATAAAAACAACACAAATACAACAAGGGAAAATAAACTTTGATTCAAGAAGAGTTGCACCCAAAACCTTATGTAGCAAAACGTAACGCAGCAGACATCTCGGTCACCAGGACATAGACATTTATCTTGTAAAAACCGATTTATTTACACTTATTTACAAACTACACATACAATCCGTCGGTGAAATTTGATATGTATAATAAGCACGTGAAGCTAATCAATACATGGTGTTACTTAGGGTGCCTTCATGTGCGCTTTGGCTTAGGGTGATGACATCTGGCCATTTTGTTTCCAATTCTTCTTTTTATTTTTTGTTCTGAAGCACGTGAAAGAGCGTGTCCCTGCACGCGCTCGTGGCACTGACTGTGCTACGGCGACATTTTGTTTCCGGCGATTTCTTTGTATTTTCTCTGTGAGCGCGTGCTGTCGGCATCGGGTACTACAAAGGTGGCATCACCCTAAACAGTAGGCCATTGAGGCGCGCTTGTGTTACTGTTTAGTACTTGCATGATATGATACGTTACAACCAAAAACAAAAACAAAAATACGTATTCGAGAAATGCTTATATTATTATTACTCGTTATACATTTCATATGAATCACGATCAGTCCCCGGCCTTCTGCTTAACAAGTCTTAAAGAAGAAACTGAAGCAGTTTCTTATTTGAGGAAAAACACCTAAATCGTCTTTAGTTGGCCTCCAGGATCAACAATTATCGAGATTATGTTTCAATTCGATGCACGGAGGCTGCAGAAATTAATTTTCAAAGCACCGCTGCAGCCACTTCTTCCCCGGAGCGTGACGTTATAATAGGATTGTTCGAAATCTCCGCTCTCCCGTATCTTCAGCGCCTGTCAAGCTATGCACGCGCCATCTTGCTATTTTCAAAAAAGTTCAGAAAGAGGCGTCACGACTGGTGTCAGTGCGGGGGAATATGAACACTTTGCAGCAGTTGTGCATGAGCGCCGCCATAACCGACCTTCAATTTTTGTTTCTCTTATTACGTTTACGTCACTTCACCATGATCACAGCAGGGCAGGTTATTGCCATTTGTTTCTGCTATCCTTCTCCCCAGCATTGGCCTTAGTGGAAGCTCGGCAACGCCCGCTTCACTGGCTCTGCATCTGGGTAAGACAAGAGAAAGTCAGCAATGGCGGCTGTAATCTGTCGCGTGTGCAAAGCGTCTATACCTCGCAAGCTTGGTATTGCACGGGCTGTCCACAGGAGCGACACGCGCTTGGCGCCCCAAAGATCATAGTCGTCACGATAGGTCGGAGGTGTTTCGTGTTTTCTGCGTTTAGTTACGTCTTCGGACAAAACAAACATGATATTCAGATTCACGGAATAAAAATACGCCAGAATTCACCTATAACTTGTTTTTCTCAAGAAGTGTTTCAGCATTCAATTCAAAAAACACTGTAATGCAAAAAAAAAATTGCTGCGAGCATAGATATGACAGGTATTTTTTGTTGTATAATGTTTCCACGAGAAGAAAAACAAAACAAATCGCGCAATATTTACGCCATTAGACGCACTATAGGTGGAGGTCGAAGCCAGCTCGAAGCCCCGCCCACAAAACAGTTGCTACTACTGCTGGATTGGTTTGGCTGCTCGGCCGAACACGCTAACAAACCTAATGTCTCCCTTTCTCGACAACCGGGGTCTAGTCTGTCGTCTAACAGCGCCTCCTAGTTGTGGGAGCAGACGCGCGGCAGCCTCCGGCATCGTCTGCTATTTCACCACCATCTATCGTCGTCTGCCATGCCCGAAGGACGGCGGACAGGAACGCTGCCCGTCGTCATCCGTTTTCGCCTTCGTCCGTGAGCTCTTCGGCTCCCGTCTAAAACAATACAACGCTCGCAAGACTCCGAGCATAAGAGCGACCTTCTAACGTTCCATCGTGTGCGAGCCACGGTCCAATAGAAGCGTCTCTTAATGTCTGTTATTAAGAAAAACAATTTAAAAGCAACGTTCAGCCTTTCCATTCTCGTGAAGAAGGAGACCAGCGGAGCTGTACTCGATAGACTGTGTGCTTCTTCTTCGTCGTCGTCGTCTGCTTTTCGCGCTGTTTTCTACGATGAATTCCACCAACGAGCCCAACTATCCCTTCTTCTATTATAGCTGGAAAGGTTGCCGCCATCTACGAGCGACGGCTGAAACCATACTGGTTGTGTGCTTGCCGCCGTCGCTTATAGATGGCGGTAGCTGTGCAGGTAGGTTTGTGTCGACATACACGGACATGATCCTTGGGAACCTAGCCCTTAACAGCGCCGCTGTAAAAAAACGACCCAGATGACTAAAAAAAAGAAGGTACGCTGTCATTTTAGCATTTATGTTTTTGTTATTTTTTTCGCATGGCCTCAGCGAGCAGGCTGAGATATCGTCATGATGCACAGTTAAAACGTGACCTAAATTATTCGGTTTAGCAGGCCAGGTGCACTGCAAACGTTGACAGCCACTTGCCTTTCGAAACGAAATGACCTGATCATACCTCGAATAACTTGATGCGAGCCGAACGCCCGATTGCCTCCAGCCAATTGGCTCGCAAATTCTTACCTGTGTAGGTATCTCCTCGGTATTGAAACCATGATCGCGATAACGACGGTTGCGTAATTCACAGAGCATCGGGGCCGCTTTACGGGAACCAACATCTATATTCAGCATCAACGCGCGTAAAAGAAGAAATTAAGCCTGGTTGGTGGAGGCAATTGACTCGACCAATCAGAAAATACATCACGATCGTGGCGTATCGGCGTGCGGTTGAGATAGACAACCAACGATGACAATTCCCCGGAAGTTGCAGCAAAAAGGTATAAGAACTATTTCGCTCCCGCTGAGCACGTTGCGATAAGGCAGACTTTTAGTGACCAGTGTGGCCACGTTTGTTTACAATGGCGAACAATATACAGGAGATGAAAAACGTGCGTTAGAAAAACAAATCTTCAACTCTTTTGGGTCCCAGAGCCGAATCTCCCTGAAGGCTCTCGCGCTTCTTCATTTATAGGCGCGCGAGGGACCCCATTTTCTCTCAAACAAGTCCACGCTCTGGCCCCAAGGTGACAGACGTTATGATGTACTATTGGGGTAAAATGAAATGCGAACAGAGGAGCGCGTGGCTCGCGGTAAACGCTTCGCCGCCTGGAAGTGAGCCTAGTGGCGTGGGTGCATGGCCTACTCTCGATGTGTTTACGCCCTTCGCTTGGCGCTCCCCAAGCTTCGGCATTGCCCCTCTTAGTGCTCTGAAAGCTAGCACACTTAAAGCCCCTTAATGTTTCAAAAGTAGCGCAAGGTGCGTCGATGCACGAGGCACGTGCAACGTGCAGCCCTTGGGAAGATCATGGCGGCACAGCGCAGCACTAGTTGGATTTGAAACGTCATGAATTTCCCAGAATTGGTGCGCGGCACGGGCCTCGAGCATGTCTACAACAATGAATGGCGCCACTTTTCCGAGGATAGAGGGGCTTTAGCACCGCTATATTGGCTCACTCGGTGCGTGCGGTTTGAGGAAGCTCGCCGCTACTATACTCCGTTTCACCTTATGTTGTACCGCAGTGAAGGCTAGAAGCTCGAGCTCATAGCGTTGGCAGCTGCCCTTAATGCTCGAGAGCTCGTGCCGCCGAGATGCTCCCCAGAGCAAGAAGTTCGCGCTTGTAGGCTTTCCTGTGGTACGTCGTAAGGTGAAATAGAGTATAGTAGCTAAAGCACGCACTGGCTGAGCGAGCGATTTATCTGCTACTTTTTCCTCATTTCCTTCAGCTTCATGTTTCCCCGATAGTGCACACCCCAGTCCAGAGCACTGAGCACTCACGGCCTACATGGCCAGACAGAGGGCATCCTGTGTGCGGACTGGATCACGCTCTGGTGCTTCATGGCGAGGTGCGCTCAAATGTCCTATCTTACGGTAGGGTACATGCCCGAGTACAGATACATTTCGAGGGTGTACATGAGCGGGTACCAGTGCCTGATGGCGTACTACGTCTAGGTATAAAATTCAATGCATACCGTAAGTAGAAAAGAAAAGAAACAGCAGCCGACTGCGTCATGGTGGGCTGCTGTTACAACAACAACACAACACTCCGCGAGAAACGTAACACGGTCCTCCGCGAGAGGCGTCCTCGTCGAAAGACCCGTAGAAAAAATCTCAATCGCTTCAGAGAGAAGCTGCATTTGAATATAATTTGTGCCACGCGCCTTTAGGTAGAATAAAAATCAATCCTAAAGCGTGCCCAAAAAGCACACACACAAAAGAATAAACCTCCAAAATTAACACCAACTCTGGCTGTGGAATTTATTTTAATATAAACATTTACAAACCCAGACCTGTCATGTAATATTGCTTAGGAACAGCATTCATTCAGTTGATAACGAGTTGTCACATCATCCACTGTCATTCCTCTATCCAACAAAATCTATTCACGTGCAAGCTCAATGTCGTCATCAGTCGTGGACCAGGATGGATGCCCAGCTTCTTCTTTATGACTCACAATTGTGTGTACATCATTAAACTTCTGTATCCAATCAAACACACTTCTTTGTGACAAAACGCTTTCTATATACTGTGCAAAGAGTCTTCAATAGATATCAGCCAAAGACACACCCTCCGATCACAAAAAAACAACAATTTGGCTACTCCACATGTGCAAATAACAAACGGGGCAGGCATCTTTCTTGGACTTCATTCACAACTGAACTGATATGTCGGAACCTGTTCAGCAGTGACCGGATATATTTTGTAAGAAAAGCACCGATAAGACAGTGGAGGCAAACACAGGCTTTTAGGTAACCGGAGTGTGGATAATGTTTTCATCATCGCCGTATGTAATGTCAAATGAGCTAATTCATACAACCTATTTCTACTCGCCGTCTTCGCGCATAGAAAGTAAACGCTGGCCATTAAAAGGACGATGTTCTTGCGACCACCCTTGAATGTTTGAAAACTCCCTCTATTTAGTACCAACTTTGCTTGTCTTTCACACACTGTAAAGCCCTAAAAAGCAAGGGCATCAAAGTTAAAGGAAGTAGGCAGGCAGAGGAAGTAAAGGATAGACATGGTAACCCTGGAGCGAGGGGACAAAAAAGGATGGACAGACACGAAACAAACTCGAAGCACGCTATCTATACTTCCGTTTCACCTTCCGTCCAGACGCGGCCGATGCTACGAGATTATATGACGAATCAGACAGCGTCAAAAGTGCACCATCATGGTGTTCGTAATGTTTCTGTCTGTGTTTTTCATCGCTGCACCAATCATAAACAGAACAAGCCTAGTGATTTGCACTTTTGACGCTGCTTGACTGGTCCCGTTCCCTCGTAGCATCCCCTGCGTCCTGGACGGAGTCTGAAACGGAAGTTATAGCTGATCTGAAAAAAAAATACAAATAACGAAGAGTCATATTTTAACTTCAACAACTTTCTTCTGTGTTCATTCTAAAGTGCATCATCGGAGGCTACAAAGGCATATGTGTATGTCTATCGTATACCACTAGGTCAAACGAGGTTGACTCAGTAGTCGTGGAGGGTACATAAACATTTTTAGCAAAGGTAGGTGTAGGAAGTTGTGGTTTGTTTTTATTTTTGATTATTACGATGTTTCTCAGAAACCGCTTTACGCGCCACTTCTCAAGTCCCCAAAGCAATTAATTTCGCTGGAATTACTCACTTGTTTATCCATTCTCCGAGCGGCATTGAAATTGGTGATCAAAGCGATGACGAATGTTCGGAACGTCCATTTAGCGATCGTAGTGGAACGCTGGTCGACCAGGGTTGGCGAATGAAAATCAAGATGGTTTAGATCATAATTTTAATCATGATTTATATCGTAATTTACTGATGATTTAAATCGCGATTTATATCAGTACCAGATTCAATATGATAGTTCAAGTCAATCATTTCCCGCGAAAAGTCCTAATATAGTTTTCATTTACCGTTTTCCTATACATTTTATGCTTCCAATGTGCATTTGTTTTGCACAGAAATAAAATAATTATTAACCAAGACAAATTACTATCGGGCTGCACATGAGGCAAAAAGCAGTGCTCTATGGGCAAACCGGGAGCGTTCGGCTTCCTGCCCAGCTTCCACATCGTTCGTTAGTTACTCAACGTTTCCTTTTTTTTTTCCTTCAAGCACATGAAAACGTAAAAAGTAAAAGAAGTAAAACTAATGTTTTATTGCAAGCAAATCATAGCGCGAAAGCAATAAACTAGCTAAAATATTTGTACTGGTTGGAAGCAAATCAAGACCCCTCAAAATCAAATAGTTTTTTATATGACAAAAACATTCAAGCTGTTTTGTTCTGTGTGGCGGAGTGTACAGAAATAAATCGTATTATCAAATTGTAATTTTAGGTAATTTCAAGTAGTCCTTTCTTCCGGGTTGTTATTAATTTACGGAAGGATGATTAAATTAATCTACCATCTTGAAAAATGCACGTAGTGTTTAGGAATCACCATTTTCTAGCTAGAATGACTTAAATCATATATATTCATCGGATTTAAACAATTTGAATTTGTTTTAATTAAACAAAACTTGATTTAAATAAAATATCTATTGTAATGCCGTTTTTTTAAATATAGGTTGTTTATTTTAGGCTAATTTTAATTACAAGTGCAAATCGGCTCCCCACACGATGATTCTTATTAATGTTGGGACACCATAATATAGCAGGAAAGCGCGGATAAGTAGCAGGTTTTTTTAAATATGAAAGCGCAGTTTTTCCGTAATTATAACCTAGAATTAAAAATCTACCTTTTAATAAACCATCCTGAATCTAGGCCCTTTTTGCCAGTTTGAGATAGCACTTTTGTTGAAGCCTGCTTTAAGGGGACACAGCCCCTAGGGGGTCAACTTGAACCCTTGTCTTAAAATTAATGAAATTTACATGGTAGGCTGGTGGTCATGCTAGAGGGTGTATAACTAAATTTCAGGTCTGTCGGTTAAATGAAAAGGAACTTATAGTAGCTTCTATCAGCAACACGCCTACATTGTTTAGTTAATCTATCGTTAGAAAACTATACCACATATTCAATATATTTATTTACTAGATATGCAGCAGAATGCCTAGAGGGTGCGGCTATGGAACGTGTTTTTCTAAAAAGTAATTTATTTGTATAAATTTTTCTTCTGCAAAATTGGTCAACTTTTGGTCTTCTGTATCTTCTACAAAATATCAACATTTTTTATAAAAAACATCCGTAAAGTGACAAAAAAGTTCCATAGCCGCATTCCTTATTAAATTTCAGTCAGGAAAAGGGAAGACAAGCCTTTCTCTGTTTTGCCATTATCAAACGATAGATTGACTAAAATGGAATTTATACCAATAAGTGGAACGGAGAAAAATGTGTTCAAGGTGCTCCAAACGCTACCTTTTTTTCAGCTTTGGTGGACAGAAAATAATTTATAAAAAATTAGCTATGCAGTATAAATTAATCAAATTTTTTGGGAATACTCTCTAGATGTTGGTGGATGTAACTATGTCATTTTTCAAAATCAACTTTTTTTCAAAAACATTTTTTCTGGGCAGTGTCTCCCTTAAGAAAAATAAAATAGAGGGTGAAAAAAATAATCACGACTTTCCTCTCGTTCCTTGTTTTGTCCCCCCCCCCAAAAAAAAAAAAATCGCTTTAATGATCGAAAGGAACGCTCTTTTCACTTTCAATCTAAAAAGGCTTAACTGCGTACTAGGCAATTTCGGTTTTTGACTTGTAAGCTTCGTTAGAAAAGAATAAGTCTCTTCGATGCTAAAAATAAGCGCAAGAAAAACGCCACCAAGCTGCGTCTGCGTGCAAAATTACAGTGATGCGAATTTATCTTTCTGCTTTAATTTAACGTATACGTTCGCTCCGTTTGGGCCACGTTGTAAGTGTCCTAAGGAACCCACGCGACGTTCGGACGACAACTGAAGCCGAAAATGTTTTCCTCCGTTTCCTTTCACCCACTTTCAGCGATCAACAGTGATGTTGCCCCAACTCGCATGCTAGGTCACGCCTGGCTTGGGAAATATAGAAAGCAAATATATATAACTTTAATTATGTTATTACATTCGCATACAATTTAGTCGGTCACCTTATGGCGTATTCACATGGCATACATGTCCCCGGACAATTTCCTACGAAATTGGGGACGTTATCTTTTTTGAGGTTTGAAATCCGCCATGTTCCAGACGAAAAAAAACATGCAAAACTCGAAAACTGCTTTGCGGACGACAGGAAAGAATCCAGGGACGAGTCCGCGGACTTGTTGAAGTTGTGCATCCCACGGAAAACGTCATAAAATAGGTCCGTGGACCTGTCCTACTGCGGGTGTCGAGATTTTAAACACGTTCAGTTGCCGCTTTTTCCTGGTCCGCCGAGGATCCGTGCCACGTCCGCCGGCTCAGCTAACTCGGAAAGAACCAATCACGCCAAACTGTTCGCTCGACAACCGGCTGCACAAGTCGTTTTTCTTTTCTCCTACGGGCCACTTTAGGCATTTATTTATATAGCTA
Organism: Ixodes ricinus; assembly: GCA_037355805.1. Lineage (NCBI taxonomy): Eukaryota > Metazoa > Arthropoda > Arachnida > Ixodida > Ixodidae > Ixodes > Ixodes ricinus. The sequence continues at coordinate 13,073 of JAZHYW010058844.1, read as the reverse complement.
CAAGTTACACGAGCTCTGTCAACTGTCCTTAAGCCGCCAAAGACAGTTGACTTAATCCGATCTGCCGGAGTTCCAATCGTGATCGGCCAACTCTCGATTGAGCCGCTAAGTATCACTGAGTTGACCTCAGCTGGCCTGCCGCAGTTAACTGGTGGGGGCTTGACCCAATGCAAGTTCGTCTGCTTCTTGACCAGGGGTTACGATGATGTCAGAAAGCCGAGCTCTTATTGGCTGATTGAAAAAAAACATAGTGGGTAGATCTCAAGGCAGTTAGCATTAACGTCTACCCACTATCCTTCCAATCAAAACCAATCAAAACTCGGCGTCCTTTTTGACGTCACCGCAACCCCGGCGCAAGGAGCAGACGACGTGCTCTGCTCATAGAGATAATGATTGCGGCGTCCGCCGCATTGCCGCTGGTGGCCGAAGCCAGCGGAGCACATACTGTTGCGGAAGACTGGGGGAGGTAGAATAGAAAGTATCGTAGCAGCGTAGCAGTGCGTGGGGCCAGGAGCGGAGCGTTTATGAATTTGCTGCCCACTCGTTCCCTCAATGCCTAACGTCGCATTAGGCCGCGATGAGGCGCTTCGAGCATTAGGCCGCGATGAGGCGCTTCGAGTATTGTAATAAGTCCATTTTGGCGTCTGCTGCAATTAGCAAATCTCACTGATGGTATAATAATTTGATAAAATAAGTCATAATACCATACCAGCTGTGGAAAGTACGCTTGTTCTAGCAAACATTTGCGTGGAAGTTATGCCGATCTGTTAACAGTGGATGATGATGTCGTCTGTGGTCTCTGAACACGGTCCTTCGACGAGGTTGGCATGCTACAAATTGGGTCTGTTTTTCAGTCCGTAAATGAGTCGTCATTGAGTTCACCTGTTGTTAGGCGGTAGGTCGACGGGCAGAAGATAATATAATGAAGGGCAGAGTCGTCCACATACCATATTAAACTGTATTTACATATTTACAGAAGCGGGACATAATTAGTGGTGACGCTGAGTGCCTCTGGTCATGGGCCTGTTCTGATGGTGCGCATGCTGCCGATCTTCTATTCGCGTGGCACGAGAGCACGGCACTCTCGATGCCTCGTGGCACACTTGTCGGTACGCCCCCTCTCCCGCTACTGGCCTCGAGACCCAGATTGCATGTAGGGGAAGCGTCCTCTTGCTTATTCATGGTTCTCTATGAGGCACCTGGTGATTCCCTTTGTCCACAATCCGTGTCGAGACAGAGAATCCACACTAAAGGCTGGTTCACACTGCCCCATTTTCTTACGTTAAGTTACGTTACGAAATATTACGTTGAAGTCACCGGGACCTCTCTGCTTCATATTAAGCGAGGCTACCAGTTCAAGGAGAAAGCATGACACGCGACATTCGAGACACGATTGTTTCGGTGACTTATACGTAACGTAACTTAACGTAAGAACTACACCGTGGTAAGAACATGGGGCAGTGTGAAAGAACATTACGGGCACAGAGCTCGGGCAAGGGTACAGAGCACGAGATCCTAGCCGTTGATTCTACTGCGCGAACGCTGCGTTGCCACCTGCCATGGCTTTTGCCTCGCGCGCGTAGCATTCGTTTTGCTCTAAGTTAGTTTAAAACCAAGCGTAGTTCTCCTTTTCATCACAGGAGCCATGCCGATCGAATCTCAAGGCGAATAGTGTGTATTCACTGGCGGCCATAGCTGTGTGCGCAGCTGCTAAGCGCTTGCTGATGGCGAGTTTCCGCAGTTCTTTTGCAGCGTGCATTCCGTACCATACATATTGGCGGTCTTGGCAGGTTAATAATGTGAGCTCATTCTGAGCTTGCGTTCCAAACATCGCCCTCAAATATGGCGTCTAGTGAATCCCCCTGTAAACCTTTTTCGCTAGGGCACCGCCATCTTGAAATAGCGTCATTTCCAGTATGCTGATGAAGTCGCACTTTTTAATCATGACGATCGGCAGTTGCGATGCTTTAAACATAGTTTGTTTCGTGGCTCTAGGCTAACCCAAGTGTTATGGGGGATCGTTGGCCGAGTGTGTTGCGGCACCGCACATCAGACCATGTAAAGAGATGCGCGAGCGCGAGCTCCGTTCAAAGCACACATATACAAATCACTTAAACAAGAGATCTCTGTGTTTGATGTGATACTTCTTCCTTGAACACAAATAGACGAAGAAATAAGCGCCCAAATTTTGTTGTAGTATCTCTTTAAAGTGTTCGTTGTAGGGTGGTTGGAAAGGACTACGAGAACAAAAACCTGTGTTGCAGTGCTTAGGTCTTCGGAGCCGTAAGCTAAATTGTGTTCATATGGTCTCGTGCGAGTAGCACGGTTCTTTCTCATGACGTTGCGGAGCTGTCGTGGCATATCTAGAAGGGTCGGGAATGGCAGTGACTGCAGGTGACTTGAAGAACTTACCCGGAAGGCGAAGTGCGGTTCCGGAAACTATACTTCATTCACCCTTAAAGGGGTCATGAATTTCGTGACCCCTTTAAGGTTCGTTCACGTTCATGACATTACAGAGGCGTACCGGTCCTAATTTGGCCCAAGTATAGACCTTAGCAAAAATAGCTATCTGGCCACCGCCAACTTGTGACTCGTGCGACCCCTATCAGCCAGAAAATTCTCCCACGCGCCTGAGCTTGAGCTGTGGAAACCCGGTCAGCGCCACTCTCCACCTGCGTTGTGCATTCGGAGTTCGGCAGCTTTTTTAAAGTTTTACTTTATATGCCTCTTCAGGATACTTACCCCTTCTGTGTTATCGTTCACTGTGAAACACAGGGAATACCAGGAGCTTGTAGCCTGCTCGAGACTTCGCACGAAACAAACGAAAAGAGCGAACGTCATGCAGCCCGCTACGCCGGCCGTTCGACGTCCTTCGAAGATTATTGCCATCGAGATAACCTCCAAAAATTCCTTCCGGCTATGTTCCCGGTCTTCGGCAAAAATGGATACTATGCTTCGAAGTATGGGGACAGAATAGACACGTTCGTTCATTCGCTTTTGTGGTGTGCGAAAATGCAGCTGTCTTCAAAGCGTGCCCAAAGACAAGTCGGATTCCGTCCGATCGTTGTGAATTGACTCGTCGACACTGTATATGGAATATGCTGTGTTATTTGAGATCTTTCTCAAATAAATCCTGTTCGGATAACGCTGCACTGTGGAGTACATACAATATGTTCGATTGATGAGACTCGTTGAATTTCGTGTTGTCCGCGGTGAATAACCATGCATTTCGGTTATCCTATGCGGACAAATATTTCCGACTGTTAAGACCTTTGTATATTGACACGGCTGAGTGATATGGCGCAGTAAACTATCAACATAAAATGAAACAACCATTTCAATTGCATTTCTTCTGTCGCACACAAAGTCACAAAAATAGCTTTCATTATCTTGTGTCCAAAAATGAAAGATGTTTACAACTTCCTGTAACGCCGAATTAGAGCGCAGCTCTTGAGGAGGAGGGAAAGGCACGGGGGGGGTGTCACGTGACCTTGAGGGGTGTCACGTGACCTGGGGATCACGTGACCAGGGGGTCACGTGACCTGGAGGGCCATGTGACCTGGAGGGCCACGTGTCCTGGGAGTCATGTGACCTGGGGGTCGCATGACCTCGGGAGGTCACGTGGCCTGGGAGTCACGTGACTTCGGGGTGGTGGTGGTGATGTTGCATGGTCGGGGGTTGCAAGCAACTCAGGTTGCATGCAACTCCAAGTTGCATGCAACCTGAGTTGCTTGGGGGGTCACGTGACCCCCTAGGACACGTGACCTGGGGGTCACGTGACCTGGGGATCACGTGACCCCCAGGTCACGTGACCCCCAGGGGTGACCTGGGGGTGACCTGGGGACCTGGAGGGCCACGTGACCTGGGGGTCACATGACCTCGGGGGTCACGTGACATCGGGGAGGTCACGTGACCTGGGGGTCACGTGACTTCGGGGGTTACAAGCAACTCAAGTTGCATGCAACTCAGGTTGCACGCAACGCGCGGTTACGCCGACGGCGCGGCGCCGGCGACGCCGACGCCGCCTCAAGCCGGAAACGGGCGCCTAAGAGCTGCGCTCTAAAAATGTTTACATAGTGCCGCTGTGCGATATCCAACCTTAGCATTTGACCGACGATCATGAAATTACATACAGCAGAAGAAAAGACGAGCCTCGATGAAACTAACGACCAAAAGCCGTTTACAACTCCCTGTAACGCCGAATTAGAGCGCAGCTCTTGAGGAGGGGGAAGGGGTGGGGGGGTCACGTGACCACGGGGCGGTCACGTGACCTGGGAGGTCACATGATGCGGGGGCAACGTGACCTTGGGGATCACGCACTAGGCCATGTGACCTTGGGGGTCACATGACTCTGGGGGAGGTCACGTGACCTTGGGTGGTCACGTGATTCCGGGGCCACGTGACCCGAAGTCACGTGACCTGGGAGGGCTTCAGGCGACGGGGTCACGCGACCTTCCGGCTACGCCGACGCCGACGGCGACGCCGCTCAAGCCGGAAACGGGCGCCTAAGAGCTGCGCTTTAAAATAGCAAAATGTTTTCTTAAAAACATCGAGAAATTATATTCGTCATAGAGCACCAGGCTGAAGCAATAAACCTCAGGACATGTACAAACTACTCAAAAAAGGTAGTTAAGTTACTACTGAGTATCAACACCAAAAGTAATTGAGCAGAGTAAGGAAATTGCGCACTTGCAATAGTAATTGAGCAACCACTAACTACTGCAAAAAGTAGCGAGTTACTTCTTTTGAAGTTACTTTCGAGGTTACTTTTTTATATTATTGCAGTAGCAAAATGAACAGCAGTTTTGATCTGGCGTGAAAAACCCTGAGCGAGCCTCCAAAATAAATGCAGTCAATTTATGGCTTGTGCATTTTCCCTGTTTAAATGGCCCTATTCGCTCACAGAAGCGATTGACTTCCTCAAAGTTCTTTGATAGGAAAGTCTTCCCTTTTCCTTCTAAAGACGTCCCCAGCCAAGCTTTCAACAGACTTCTCCACCGACGCGCTGGATGGAACGGCAGCGTTGAATTTGAGAGCGTCGGCATCGTAGGTGTCCACTCACGCAACATGTGAGGCTTCGCCTCGGGTAGAGGGTCTTTTATAACAAACCACCCTCCCGTTTTCTTTTTTTCTTTGGCAGGTTGAGATTGTTACGACTGGCCCCTTATTACCCGGACGACATTCTGAGAGCACGCTGAGCCAGCGCACCCGACCGTCAAAAGTTCAAATCTCGGTGCCACGACGATGAGATCATCCGGACGACTGCGCGTCTCGTTGCAGTGCTAGTGCTGCCACTGAAAAAAGAATTGTTTTGGTTTAACAGAAGATGAACCAAAAGTATACTTCTGCCGCTGACGCCGGGTCCAACAAGAGGACTCCCAAGAGTAACTCGGCAATCCCCGCCGGCGACTACGGTATTCTGACGCGCCCGACACGCCTGACAAGTAAATCGTTTTTAACAAAGAGGAGGTCTCCCTGGCATGGAAGGCTGGAAGGACGCGAGGGGATGTGAACAAGCAGCGTCGCTCGTACTGCTGCAGCTGGCAGTGGGAACGTGCTCCCGCGAACGGATTTCCAGAGCCAGGGTTTGTGCTCAGGAGTCCGGCTTTTGCAAAGGCGCATGCGCTGACCACGAAGGAGACCATGAGAACAGGCGCCCAGCTGCGATGTCATTCAGTGGCGTTCCCTATGGAACCCCCTAACCGCTTGAGGCAGAACCTCACTAAAGGCAGGACACGTGAAAAAACAACAACAACCCTCGGAGTGTCCCCGTCTTTCACGGTTGCAGCCGGAGGCGCGGCGCCTGCGTGCATTACCGGATTAGGTCAATACCCGACCAAGGCCTGTTAAGCATACTTGCGTTCGTGCGCGCCGGTGTTATTCTTGCTGCTCGTCGCCACCTTGGCCCAAGGACGCCTGTGATGCAGTTTCTACCGGCTGCCGAGCGTAAGTCCGTGGAACGGAATGTGAGGGGCTCATGTTCGGCGGTGGTGTCAAACTTTGGAATGCCAGCTCATCTGCCGGCGTCTTATTTATTTCTGCGCTCAAACTTTTGTGGTGAAAAATTAGCACTAGATTTCTGAAAGTAGTTGGTAATTTGAGTAGAAGTTGCCTGAAAAATGTAGTTAAGTTAAACTACTAATTACCCAAATAAAGTTGTAATTGAAAGTTACCAAGTTACTTGGAAAAGTAGTTAAACTACAGTAGTTTGAGTAGAGTAGTTGAACTACGTCCAAGTCTGATTTAAAAACCTCTTTAATTTAGTCGCCACCATCTTCCAGAATTGCGCCGCCAACACAGGCTGCCACAGGCCACTGACGAGAAAAGCAACAGCCAAGCGCAGTTTCCGGCAACACTGATGTACACTCTCAAAATCAGGGACGCGCGTTGTAAATCGCTTTCTTCAAGCACTGCCGTTGTAAAGGCCTATACTTCTGCACGGACCACCACTGATTCAGAAGCTTCTTTATCGCGGTAGGCACCAGCGAGGATCAAAGGGGACTCTTTCTTCTTTAGTTTTGCCTTCGCATAGCTTGATGACGTAATTGGTGGGATCGAAACCACCTGCCTGACGAACAGTATAGCGCGGCTCGTGGATCTGGACAACGAGAACTCGCGTGAGCGCCTCGACTTGGGCTCGTAACGATCAAGGCCCTCCGCGGACACACGTATAGTGGCCAGCCCAACCACTGCGGTGACGAGAATAGCAGCATGCGAAAGCATTAGAGTCCTGCGGGTGAAAAGCTTTCCAGTAACGTCTCTACGCGTATTAATGCTGTTTGTGCCGGTACTGTAATCGGTCTTTATGTTTTCGTATTCCTGGCCACCAGACCACAAACTTCGGATCCCCATGCTGCACAGATATGAGGTTGACCGAGATTGCATATGGTGTTTCGAGTCGCACGTTGCAAACTTGAATGACGAGCACGGGGTGACTCCCTCGGAGACAGGACGTTGGCTGTTTTCGTTGCCTGCCTCTTTCACTTGACTCGGTCTCACTGATCCGCTTCCTTACTTCCTCGGTTGTGGCATACGTGCGTGGGTGGCCACGCCTGCCGAGAAGCCGCCATATATGAAGACGCTGCTGGCGATGTCGATGCCGCGCAGATGTAGACGCGGTCGCCTTCACGGCGCATCGCATCGAAGCTAACACAAGGAGCAACAGATCAAGTCCACAGCGCAACTGACGCGCCGGAAGGAGTGCGCCATGTCTTCCCTTCTGCACACAGCGCTCCAGCGGTGACATCACGCTCCACCACTGCGCAGCCGCGGTACCCCTGCCGGCTCCACGGCTTCCGTGACGAAGCATCTGCGCTGCCGTTTTTTTTGTTGTGTTTGCTTCTTCGGCACGTCCAGCCAATTCTGACCTTGAGCGCGCGGCTGACGACGTATTGCTATGAACATATCTTTCGCACAACGCCCGCGACCTTTCTTCGTCATGTGAGACATACAAGGCTTTCTTGCCTTAAAAATATCCTCAAAAGTGTAACGCGGAAGTGCAACCGGCAAATTCGTAACGTTTCCCGTTAAACGCAACGGGAAGACGCGAATCTCGCTCTATAATTCCACATCACCTCTAATTTGCTCCCTAAATTTCTCAGGGCGATATAAATCCGATAAGTTCCGAGGAATTCAACTTGCACCTTGCGCTTCGAAATTATCATAAAAAAAACGGCGCAACTCAAGACACGATGCATATTCTGTCTCCGCCGCCTTAAGATAAAGATGGCATTGGAACTTTATTATGCAGAATGGACATTAAAAAAAACAACAAGAAGCAACATTGGCTGTCGCCATTTGTTAGGCACAAAAGGGGCCATTGGGTTCAAGTCTTCGCAGAAAGCTGACGCAGCCCTAGTGTGCACACACGAGCTCAGAGTACGCGGTCCAACAATGGCGGGATCCCGAAGAACTGGCTTGCAGCCACTAAATGGCACTCACATTTGACAATGATCCACTCGTAGAAGCGAATCGAGTTCTTGCGCTTTTTGACGGAGGACGTGCTTTTGAGCTGAACGTGAAGATATGGTGCCTCGAAGCGCGTCTACGACTGGGTGTAAGTTTAGCGGCCCATGCATAAAAAGCGGTCCTGAAGCAACGAGGTAGAGGGGCTTAGAGTGATAAACCGGAAGTTCGGAAGTGGCACCCCCCGGTCGCCGCCATGTTTTACGCAAATGTGACCACTCGTCACGTGACCTCACAAAAGCCGTGACGTCATCGGTAAGATGGCAGCGCCCAGAGCTAGTAAATGCGAGTTTGTTCGGTGCGCAGTAGCCGTGATGTGCAGCTGCTTTCCGACGACTTCGGGCTTTTTTGTGCTCGCTGACGCAAGTATAATGTGAAAACATGAAGGAATGAGACTTTATACCCTTTTTGCGCAAGATCGCTCTTGATCATCTGGATATTAAAGCTTGTGAGACAGCATCGGCCGTATCGCCGTACCGGTGCTCGGATTCCCGGATGTGTTCGAGGATCGATATAACTTTGAGTGCTTTTAGCATGCAATTTTCGCATTCTCTTAGCTTTGGTTGAACGTTGGAATGTCTGAGAATCGACGCGAAATATATGCGTCGGACGTAGGGCCTAGGGGAATTCGTTTCAGCCCTTGGTAACTGCATAATCACAGCCAACTTTTAGCGAGGAAGCTCCTGCGATCTTTACGTTTAGTGCTAATCGACGATTCTACATTCCATCGCTTTTCTTCCTTTTTTTGTGAGTGCGAAGTGCACACTTATTTTCAGCTGCGAGGATGACGTTTTATTGAGTGTGGGGATGAATAAATAGTTGCGGGCACCTGCTTCAAAGCTATTCAACTTGCTATAAGTACAACCGTTTTGGTGTACGCATAGATTATAACTAAACATTTTTCTCTTTCGTAGGATTTATTGCAGCAATACTTTTTTTGTTCATCACGAGTGCATTGTATTAGTCGGTCAATTATTTACTTGTTCTAATTACCTGGACAAGATAATTCATATTTGTGTTCATCCCTTCCCCAAAGAGCAGTCTTGTTGAAAAATGTTGACACATCCTTTCGGTCTCTTCAATAGACTTTTTCAAAAGTGTAAGCTGCCTATACTTTGTATCACCGCAATTTGGAAAAGGGCAACCGCCACAGCCCCCACGAGCCTATCAGAGAGACGGAGTGAAGGTATGTGACAAATCTGTGCAGACGAGCACTCTGATGATATGTTGTCATGCGCCTCTCTCCAACGTGCATATTGACTCACCGAGACTGTAGCCTTTGCCGTTTGACAAATTGTCATGGAACGAATTACAGTAGCTACTACTCTAATTACCCAAGGCCTTCATACTTTGGGCATTTGTTTGTCAAGAATGTTATGTCTGCCGTCACTGTGAACTCGGCTCAGTGCCTATTGGACTCGAGTGCTGCATTAGCGTTCGACGTGAACTTCGCCCATTCGTGTGCTCTACGCCTAAAAAAAATGGTGACAATTGTGTCGCTTGATGGGGTTTTGCAAATAGTCTATTGTGTCATACGTATAAAAAATGTCCTGCTATAGAACAATGTATCTGTATCAACACATATAATTAAACTAGGTGCTCAGAGGTGTGTTCGTCTTTGTAATTAACAAGTTACAACAATAATTATTTCTTACGAGTGTAATATTTATTTTTGGTAACTGGGCTGGTTTTGTGCTCATTAATGTCAGTGTGCTATGATATTATCATATGTGTAGTTTTAAGTATCCTCTCTGCAATGCCTACGAAGGCCCCGGGAGGGAATAAATTAATAAATAACATTTTCACGTCACTGGAGTTTGTTTTCGGATGCACCACATGTTCAGGAGAGATGGAACGAATGCAGCCCCATGCAACAAGTCTGCCAGTCTGGTATGTCCCATTAATCAATGCTGAGGGGTCGGAGATGGTGATTGTCCTAAAAAGTCCAGCGTGTGCAGTGAACACACTTCTTGGTGTCTAGACTCTGAAGGCGTAAAGGCAAGCGTAAATATGTTTGTGTGGTTAGTGTATCAAATGTGTTTATTTCCACTTGATTACATAATTATGGATTCTTAGCAAATGGTTCCATAATGAGTTCTTTCTGCGACAGTCTCGTGTCGCGTTCAGTTGTACCTGTACTCCTTGTTGTCGGATGACGCTCCTGGCACGTCTGTGTTCAGTTTGGTCGAGTGGCAACTTCTACTGACCGATGCCGTCTTGTAATCATACGGCATGTGCCGCCACTGACATCTGATGTGCTGGAGCTGCAGGGCTGGCCTCTAATCCGCACATTTTCTTGGTAGTTTTCTGCGTCAATGCAGCAAGCTCGGGCATGTATTGCTTACATGGCTCTGCCTTTTCCTGTACTATTGACTTGATGGCTGGCAACAATGTTTGTTTGCTATCCAAGCCATTTCACTTCCATTCCGTAATGGGGATTTCTTCTGCATCCCGCGACCACTGCAACTTGTGTAAGTCTCGTGTGGCAAAGTGAAGTCGGTGATGCTTGGTGTCCACTTTTGAGAACAACCAACCATTTTATTTCTTCAAGTCACTCAGCGGCATTCTCCTTCAAAGTTGGAAATTGTTTGCTTCGTGGCGTGGACACAGATAATTAGTGTCTGCAAATTATTAGGTACTGTCCTTAGACGACAACCGACACCAAATCAACTGTCTTTGCATTGTCGCTCACCTGCTTTGTCGTGCTTACCTCCCATCGAGGTGAAGGGGATCAGGAGCTTCGGGGTAATGTCGGCACCAGGGACAAAGGCCGCCGAAGATAATCCTCAATGCTTTGCGGACGCTCGTCGAGACGTGGTGGAGGGTCGTTCAGCTTGAACCCTTGCAGGCCTCATTGGTATGGGTACCTCCAGTAGACATGGTCGGCCTCATGCAATGGTAGCAGAGTGGTTTTCAATCGACCATTCGCACCACCTCCGTTTTCCTCAATGTATTTTGTTCAGCGCGGACCTACGCTGGTTCTTCCTGATGTCGGGAATGCTTCGGCGTTGGGGTGTCTCGTTGAATTGGTATTGAATAGTAACGGGTAGCCGGTGGCGGTCGTCTGACTTGTGGCGGTCGTCGACTTTGTGGCATAAGTCGCCCTCGGTTTGTCAGATGCCGCTTCGCTCGAATAAGTCTTCAGTTGAAATGCCTGTCGAACTTGTTCCGAAACAATTTTGGCAATCAAAATAAAAGCCGGGCAACTGATGGCAGGAAGTAGCTTCCTGATCTCCCCCGTACAACGTTGTGGATGATGTCGCAGATGCCTGGGAGGCTGGCGTCCAAGTTGCAGCTGGATGACTCGAGTGTCGAGACGATGGGGAGTTGTTGATATTGGCTGGCTCGGGCTTGCAGTGTACATTCAATGTTGGAAGCCTCGGTGATATGAACCCTTCGACTGTTGTCGTGGGGTTGCGGACAAGGCTGCCGAAGGTGTTGTGCCTCACATGAGGGACATGGGATTTTTAGCTTCTTGTCTTCTGTAGCATCAGGGTTGGCGTGGGTGCTCGATCAGGTGCAAAACATCCTCCACGAAGGCGGTGATGCTCTCGTTGGGGCCGTGCCCTGGACAGAATCAGGAATTCGGCTCTCTCTCGTCAATGTTGGCTGATGAACGTGCACTTCAGCTCGATCTTGCAAACTTCCCACGACGTTAAGGAGGATTCGTGGTTCTCAAACCAGTGCCTGGCAGTTTCTTCCTTGAGAAGTATAGGTTCTGCAGGAGCTGGTTGTCCGTCTACCCACTGTGGCGGGCGACACGGTCATATTGTTCAATCCAGCCCTCGACGTCTTCATACACCTTGCGTGAAAGGGCATCGGAGTGTGAGGTGCGACGGGCATGCAAACAGTGGTGGGAGCGGATGCGGTTTGCTGCTACAGGTTTGTCATTGTTGGCTTAGTCAGGTTCGGTTTTTCTGGCATAAGACTGAATTCCGGTGGTTCTTGCTGGTTGCAGCGACTGGCTCAGATTTCAGGTTCTTCATGGTGTATTTCCGAGGTTCGTCCTTGTGGTACTCGCTCGTCTTGCGGTGTTTCTGCCGGGCTCGGGATAGGACTTGGTACACGGCTCGCAGGGGGTTTAAGACGCGGGATAATCTGCCACCCGTGTCTTGTTATCGGGCAACTCGGCTATGCCGCCTGGGTCCACACAGAGAGAAGGGCTATGGGTAAAGTGCGCAGCACCCCACCAGAACATACGATGACAGCTGAGCATGGCCTGGACCTTTCCAGAATAGTAAATATTGATAGAAAATAGGACTGGAGCAAGCATCCGTGACAATATAAAAAACTGACAGAAAAGAGTCTATCCTTACCGCTAGAAAAGCTGCATTGTTTTAGAGGCATTCTGTCCGAATAAATCCTCTCCTTCGGGGTTTGGCGACTGCCGTGGACGAACTGAACTGAAATGGATGTGGAACCACTTTTCTGGTAATGAGCCGCTGCAGACTGTCGTCGCAAAGCGGCGTGAATGGGTGGACTGGGTAGGTAACACGCGCGATGAAATGTCCATACAGCTTGCAATTCACGTACCGAGTGTTGATGAAGCTTGTGTCGACGAAACATGCGACAGACAAGGGGAATCAATACCAACTGCAACACCTGTGCTCCGTGAAAGTGCAAGTCTACGCCAGAACAATTTAGGAAGCAGCACAGCATCACCTAAAGCACGGCACAGGAACTACCAACTTGAAGGCAGCTCTCCGGTGCGCCGCACAACCAAAGTGAGCCTTCGGTCATTTGAACGAAGCGGCACCACGATTGCACACTGCCAAACCCGACTCACGCAATTTCCGTCACTAAACTGTGTATCCAAATATATTGCACACGCTTCACTGCAGACCTCGAAGATTCCGATGGTCAACGAGAGCACAGAAACGTCGCCTTAAAATTTACTTGCGGTATCCGAATCAATCCGAGGTCCGAGTAACGTGGGGCCGCTTGTCTCTTTCGTGGCAATATCCCCGTCGGTCACCAGCGAAATGCACGCCGTTCCTCCTTCTGTTCACATTATACCTACGTCAGACACCACGCTGAACTCTGAAGCCGCTTTCGACCGGCCTCATTGACGGCTTCCGCGTCTGAAATCAACTCGCCCACACGAACGA
>JAZHYW010058843.1:0-19721 GCA_037355805.1 Ixodes ricinus | reverse complement strand
ACAGGATATTGGCCACGAAAGCCATGACCATCACGCGAGCCGTGGCAACACCACCTAGATAAGCAGAAGGCCTCCGCGCAGATAGGCGCACCGCCATCACAGTCAGATCGATCGAGGCTTGCTGATTGGGCACGAGTTCTGCGTCAGTGTTCGGCCGGGGCTCTCGTGTTCGATCAGCGCGTCCAAGGTCGGACTTCCGGGCCCAATAGCAGAGAGCGCGGTCCGACCGTGATGACGTTTCCCATGAGGGGAGGGGGGGTGATGCGGAGGCTTTGATTATTCTAGGTGGTGTTGGCCGTGGCCGAGCTGGTTCACTGCTCTACTTGAGCGCGGCGCCCGTAGGGCCGAGACCCGCTAGTGTGGACATGCGAGTCTTCTGGTGCTTGCAGGCTTGTCAACTCTCCTGCTGCAGATACAGCTGCAGCACGTCGGCCAACAGCGGACTACCGAAGCTGGAGCCCGGCGCCGTATTCGTGAGTAGATGAGAAGGCGTCGGCCTGAAGCCGGAGGGCCGGATGTGCTCCAGGAGTTGACATGCCTGCGAGTACCAGAAGGCGCGCATAAGGCCCGCACTACGGGTTCTCGACAACAGGCGCCGCGCGGCAGTAGTAGTATAGTGATACATCACGGCCACAGGCTCGCGTGGTCCGTAAACGTTTGTGGCCGACTGTACGTTACAAAATGTTCGCTTTCGTAAAAACATACGACGTAGATCTTTTTTCAAAAAACGTTTGCCGATATCTACGTTATTGTTTAGAGGTAATTTAAAAACAAAATTTAAAACACTGAATAACTTGTAAGATTATCGTATGCATTGCGGTTAAATAGCTCAATGTCATATTCGTAATGGTCCTTGAGAGTTATAGTATGCGATACCGCTCATGAGTTATCACTACGAGACATTCAGGGGCACGCGTGCATACGCAACTCTCATTGCGGCGTTATGACAGTCATGCCAGGGCGTATAAGCACTCTGTTGTTATACTTTAGTGAACAAGAACGTGTAGTATTTCTTTTTTTCCACGTTTTAATTCGCACCTGATGGTTGAAATGTGCTTTCTAGTTCTGCTTTGTTTTAATAAATACGACACTTATTTTCACATATGAAGAAGGGCAAGACGCGTACGGCATAGGCGCAACCGAATTTTATGTTTATTTATAGAGGAATAAAACGTGCAAGTGTTGCAAGAAAAAAAGGACCTAAAAATGTGAAAAAGAAGGATTTCGTTCTCTACGCAGATTTATTTTCTTACAAAAAATCGAAACTGAAACAAAAATAAAGAAGTAGAATTATTCGAAGCACACCGTAAGCCTCATTTTGTGTATATTTTGTTCTGGCGTCAAAACAATACAAAAATTTACTAAAACGATTTTTAGAAAAAAAAAACAGAAGGACGAGGATGACATATTCGTTCGAAATAACGGGTAATGAAATATTGCGAAGGCCGAGCAAAACGAATGTTAATGTTCTACTCCAATTCCTTCTACCTCGCTCGATTGCGAAATTTTAGCGAGCCAGATTTCTCGAATCTGAATCTCCAGACGGAAAGCAATAAAGAAGTAAGCATCACTTTATGCAAGAGGGGTTCTTCGTCACAGATGTAACGCGCCCGATGAACAGACCCGCCAAAAGCCAGGGCACAAACAGAAAACGCACTAAACAACGCGGCACAAAAACTCAGTGCGCCTGAGCAGAGTTTGATTTATCAGTCCATCGCTGTGTCTTCACAGCTGCGCTAGAGGGATGTCTCGTTAATATGTACAGCTAAGTTTCCACAGCCATAAGCGTTCATAATATGAGTTGTTCATAATAACGGGACAAACATGCATCTATTTACGCAATCCGTCTCCGAAACGGTTGTCTGTATAGCGGGTTATCCATATTAACGGGGTCCATATTAAAGTGAATAGAAAGTTTTAGGGAATCGTTTTTGTACATCTCGATACGGTACGATAGGCCCTATGGTACGAACTGCGCATGCGCGAGTCTTCTGTGGTAGCGCATGCGCACTTTGTACCAGAGGTCCCATCGTACCGCATCGGATGTGCAAATACGGATCCCTAAAACTGCCTACTGACACTAAAGGTGACGGTTTACAGTCATGTCTCGACAATATGGACACCTCTCCCCACCCCTTTTAAAACAAAAAAAGCGTCCATACTGTGAGTTGTTCATAATAACGAGACAACGAATTGACGTATTTACCCTTTTCTGTAAAACGGAGTCCGTATTAACTAGACATGAGTGTATCTTTCCGTGCGAAAGTGCTTTTCGAATGCAGTTTCGACAACGAAACAATCCGAGTGAGACTAATGCTTCTGGAACAAAGCACTTCAACGACGAAACAAAGAGAGTCCGAAGACGAAAATCTTGATGAGTTCTTGCGAAAGTCTGAAGAATAAGAACGGGCATCTCCATATATTTCGGCTTTCGGCGGTATATCTCGGGTAGGGTTCGCGTATTTGTAATTTATCTGAGATTTATGCGCTACGTCGTTGCGTGTCGCGACGATGCGTGAAATGAGTAATGATATCAAAAATAAAATATAAAAAAGTTTTCAACCTCTCGAAGTTGTCAAGAAAAAAATACCGCGTATGTGCCACGAGCATTTGGAACTAGCGCTGCATGTTTGTATAATCGGACATAGTACGACTTACTCCGTGACTTAAGTTCCTTTTAATGGAATGATTCCCACGAAGACTTGGGTCTCCGATTCTCATAAAGTTCGACTTATTCAACAGCGTGTGTAGCGTAAACAGGTAACTATATAGGGTTAAGGCTGGTTCACACATGTACATTTGAATGCGGTAGAGTGCGTTGTAACAGCTTTGCGAGCGCTTCCGACACGCACACACACTGGCGCCACCTGTCGAGTAGCCCGGGAACATTTTCGATCTGCCTATATTTCCTCGAGTTTTAGGGGATCATGTTTTCACCGTGGTCTCGAAAAACAATTTTTTACCATGTCATAACTTGCATGTCATTTCTCACAGATATAGTGTGTAGATTTCATCCCTTAATCGCTGATACACCATCAGTCACGAGATATACGCCGATCGCAAGAGTTCCAATGCTGCCCGACAGATGGCAACAGCGTGTTCCCTCGTTATAAGCCGTCACCAGCGCTCATAATGCACTCAATGACACTCAAATACAAATGTGTGAAGTATAGTCATTACCTTTTTTATATTTATGTAACACTGTTGTCATCGTTCACTTGAAAGTTATTATACGAGAAAAGTTTCGAAAAAAAAAAGTTTAAATCTACAGTAAACGTCAAAGAAATGACAATGCATGAACGTCACACTACCAAAGGGTATACAGTATGTTTCTTGAACGACTATCGTTATACATACTATAGAGTGATATTAATTATGACTAGATATAGAACCTGCACATACACCGTCCATTCATTTCTATGTCAGGAGTGCCTCAGGACTCAAACCTTGGACCTTTGTTGTTTCTTATCTTTATGAATGATTTGGTGTCGTCCGTAAAACACTCTCAAATACTTATGTTCGCAGATGACGTGAAGTTGTTTCGGCAGGTCACCTCAATCACTGACTGTACTTTGCTGCAGGACGATCTTCGTTCAGTGGTGAATGGTGCAGTTCGAACAATCTTTTCTTAAATCCACGTAAAGCAAAAGTCATGTCGCTGTCGAGAAAGCGTCACAATTTATCCTATGTATATGTTCTGGAAAATGAAACGATCTGCCGGACCACGCAGATGCGAGACCTAGGTGTTCTTGTGGACGACCACCTTTTTTTCCTCTCTGGTGTAAACTCCATTATTAACCAGTCGATACGCACGCTAGGAATAATATTATAATGCAATTAAGTACAAAGGTGCAAGCGAGCTGGACAAGAATGACGAAAATAATCCCTGGAGAAGGGGAACAAGAGGGACAAAGGAAAAACAGGAATCTCCAACCACAGCTAGGTTACTGGTGAGCGACCGAAAAATTCCCGCCCGGTCCGGGTATCGAACCCGGGACCTCTCCGCCCTACAGGTGAGGCACTCTCCCAACTAAGCAAACCAGGGGTTAGACGTCAGTAGAGCAAACTGGTTTTATCAGCTGCTACCAGTCTAACACCAACAAGGATGAAGCTTTCAATTTAAGGTTACAGTTATGATGCAATTAAATGCAAAGGTGCAAGCGAGCTGGACAAGAATGACGAAAATAATCCCTGGAGAAGGGGAACAAGAGGGACAAAGGACAAACAGAAATCTCCAAACACAGCTAGGTAACTGGTGAGCGACCGAAAAAATCTGCAAACATAGGTAATTGAGAGGTCCCGGGTTCGATACCCGGACCAGGCGGATTTTTTCGGTCGCTCACCAGTCACCTAGCTTTGTTTGGAGATTTCTGTTTGTCATTTGTCCCTCTTGTTCCCCTTCTCCAGGGATTATTTTCGTCATTCTTGTCCAGCTCGCTTGCACCTTTGCATTTAATTGCATTATAACTTAAATTGCAAGCTTCATCCTTGGTGTTACACTGGTGGCAGCTGATAAAACCCGTTTGGTCTACTGACGTCTAACCCCTGGTTAGCTCAGTTGGTAGCGCGCTCCACCTGTATGGAGAGGTCCCGTGTTCGATACCTGGACCAGGCGGACTTTTCCGATCGCTCACCAGTCACCAAGCTGTGTTTGGAGATTTCTGTTTGTCCTTTGTCCCTCTTGTTCCCCTTCTCCAAAGATTATTTTCGTCAGGAATAATGTCTTGCTTAACTAGATCATTTAGCACTCATCACTGTCTCTTGAGATTATACAGTACTCCATGTTCGTTCGAAACTAGAATTTGAATCTGTAGTGTGGAACTGCATATTGTCACGAATGACAAGGTGATGAAGCGGCGAATGACTGGAGTAAATTGAACGTTTATTGGGGCGAACTTGTGCCCGAAAATAAAAGGAAAAAGAAAGATAACAGCAGAGCGTCGCGGGCGTCGAAGGCGGCGAAGCAGCAGGATCGAACGCTGAGGCAAAACTGAACTTGGCTCGCCACGCGAAGCCCCTTATGTACACGTGTAGGCTTCTGGAATAATCGGCGTAGAAGCTTCTGCGCGTAGAACATTCGGACCTAGATCAAACAACAATGTTCTCGAATTCAACAGAACATTACGTGAGAGTCAACAAAAATGCGTCCCCGCGGCCAGAAATTGAACCCTGGCTTTCTGCGCGAAAGGCACGCGCGATAACCGTTAGGCCACGAGCGCGCTGCCTGCTTAGTCAGCTGCGCTCGCGGCAATATCTATAACAGCAAGTGAAAGTATATGTACAAAAGCGATTTGTGCGCATTATTTACGACAGATATTTCTGGAAGAAAGTGTTTTATGAATATAATTCGATTTTAGCAAAATTAACATTGGGCCCCTTATGTAAAAGAAGGTATATTCGGGATGTTCAGTTTTTACATAGGCTAATTCATAATGCAATAGACAGCCCTACTTTCCTCACCTCTGTTCACTTTCGCATTCCACTTAGAGCAAACTCTAGAAATCCAAGACTATTTTACCCAGACCTCATTCGAAACGCATCACCGGTTTCGCGTATCCAACATGTTTGAAACACGCAATTTACTGACGTCGATATTTTAGAGCGCAGCTCTTAGGCGCCCGTTTCCGGCTTGAGCGGCGTCGCCGTCGGCGTCGCCGTCGCCGTCGGCGTCGGCGTAACCGCGCGGTGCATGATGGGTAATTTTCCCCGCTAAATTTAGCGGAAAATTTTCCCCGCTAAATCTAGCGGAAAATTTTCCCCGCTAAATCTAGCGGAAAATTTTCCCCGCTAAATCTAGCGGAAAATTTTCCCCGCTAAATCTAGCGGAAAATTTTCTCCGCTAAATCTAGCGGAAAATTTTCCCCGCTAAATCTAGCGGAAAATTTTCTCCGCTAAATCTAGCGGAAAATTTTCCCCGCTAAATCTAGCGGAAAATTTTCCCGCTAAATCTAGCGGAAAATTTTCCCCGCTAAATCTAGCGGAAAATTTTCCCCGCTAAATCTAGCGGAAAATTTTCTCCGCTAAATCTAGCGGAAAATTTTCCCCGCTAAATCTAGCGGAAAATTTTCCCCGCTATATCTAGCGGGAAATTTTCCCCGCTAAATCTAGCGGAAAATTTTCCCCGCTAAATTTTGCGGAAAATTTTCCCCGCTAGATTTAGCGGGGAAACTCCCCCCCCCTCCTCGAGGTCACGTGACCCCCAGGCCACGTGACCCCCCCCCTCCCTGAGGTCACGTGACCCCCCCCCTCCCCGTGCCTTCCCCTGCTCCTCAAGAGCTGCGCTCTAATTCGGCGTTACAGGGAGTTGTAAACGGCTTTCATTTTTAAAACAAACCTAGCTGTCTTTTGGAGAATCGATCATTTTGATGCATGTGTTTTAGAGCGCAGCTCTTAGGCGCCCGTTTCCGGCTTGAGCGGCGTCCCCGTCGCCGTCGCCGTCGGCGTCACCAACGTTACTAAAACCACTCAGTTGGGAAACTGCCATTGAGACTGCTCTCAGAAAGTGGCACCAATTCGTCCACGAGAACCGAGCTAATGGCGATCACAACGCCGCCATTTCTCCCGCAGCGGCCAGTCGAGGAACTACACGTGACTCCCTTTGATTGTAATCGGCCATTTTGGGCCAGAACAGATACTGTGGAAAGGGCTTCGAGAAACCGCCCCTCCCTCCCAGGCGGAGGCGCCGCTGAATACTTCTAGGTTAATATGCGCCTAGCTCGGGACGCGCTACCTGAAATCCCCGCTGAGGCACGGTTGTATAAAAACAATATTAATTGTACTGAAAAACTTGCAGACTAAAAGTTTTAAAAAACAACACGCGCTCCCTGTTTTGTACTAATCTCCAATAAACATTACTACAAAAAGAGTTTTTTTCGCAGGATTTTACGCAAAAACATGCTTTCTAAAAGCTCAAGGCGACTACAGTTAAGACAAATGATACAGAGTGGCGTTGTTGTCGCATTTAGCTCGGTCTCGGTGGACGCCAGCGGCCCAGGTTTCAACGGTGAGTTTCCCAACTGAGAGTTCTGGTAACGTTGGCGTCGGCGTAACCGCGCGGTGCATCATGGGAAATATCCCATAATGCACCGCGCGGAAAGGAGGAGGAGGGGGAGGAGGAAGAGGAGGAGGAAGGAGGAGGGAGGGAGGAGGGAGGAGGAGGAGGAGGGGGAGGAGGAGGAGGAGGAAAGGAGGAGGAGGGGAGGAGGAGGAGGAGGAGGAGGAGGAGGAGGGAGGAGGAAGGAGGAGGATGAGGGGAGGGAGGAGGAGGGGATGGAGGAGGAAGGGGAGGAGGAAGGAGGAGGGGGAGGAGAAGGAAGGGGAGGAGGAAAGAGGGGGAGGAAGAGGGGGAGGGATGAGGATGAGGGGAGGAGAAAGGAGGAGGGGGAGGAGGAGGAGGAGGAGGGAGGAGGAGGATGGGAGGAGGGAGGAGGAGTATTTGGTAGGATCAGGAGTTGAGGAGGAGGGAGGAGGAGTTTGCCCTCCCCTCAGTACCCTTCCCTCCTCCTCCTCAAGAGCTGCGCTCTAGTTCGGCGTTACAGGGAGTTGTAAGCGGCTTTAATTTTTTAATTGACATATATACATGTTTGTGTGCTTGCATGCTTTAGAGCGCAGCTCTTAGGCGCCCGTTTCCGGCTTGAGCGGCGTCGCCGTCGCCGTCGCCGTCGCCGTCGGCGTAACCGCCCGAGGTCACGTGACCCCCAGGTCACGTGACCTCCCAGGTCACGTGACCCCCAGGTCACGTGACCTCCCAGGTCACGTGACCCCAGGTCACGTGGTCCCCAGGTCACGTGACCCCCAGGTCACGTGGACCACCCAGGTCACGTGATGATGATGACGATGACGATGCGGATGCCGATGACGTCATCAGTGACGTGGCCCCCAGGTCACGTGACCCCCTGGTCACGTGACCCCCGAGGTCACGTGATGATGACGATGACGATGCGGATGCCGATGACGTCATCAGTGACGTCACTGATGATGTCATCGGCATCCGCATCGTCATCGTCATCATCCTGATGACGTCATCAGTGACGTCACTGATGACGTCATCGGCATCCGCATCGTCATCGTCATCATCATTGATGACGTCATCAGTGACGTCACGTTACCCCCTCCCCCCCCCGAGGTCACTTGCCCCCCCCCGTACCCTTCCCTCCTCCTCCTCAAGAGCTGCGCTCTAATTCGGCGTTACAGGGAGTTGTAAACGGCTTTCACTTTTTCACAACACTTTATTTTGTCAACTCTCTATTTTGTGTGTATTTCAAGTGGTGTGCTAAACCCAGTAGTCTTTCGAGCTGTTGGTTGCACAAGAGAAAAATAAGCATTGATTGATTGATTGATTGATAGTTGCTCTTGCAAAACGCTTCTTAGATTGTCTCAGCTTGGGACGCTTCACACGTTCCAAAACTGTCTTATCTTTTCTTTTTTATGGTCACCGAGACTTTAAGAAACGCGGTGCGTGGCAATTTCTTGAGCATTCTATTGTAACTACGCAGCCCGTGAGATTGAGAGGTTAGCCGATAGGAAAGCCAAAGCACAAGTCACGAAGCAAAAACAGTGGCCAACTTAGGTCACGCCCTTTATGTTTCTTGAGCTGTCAGTGACAGCACTGGCAAAGTGACATTTATAATTTAGACACTCTAAAAATATAGCCTTTTGGCTTAATTATTACCTTTCCATCATTCCATTATTTTGATGACTCTCACTTTTTGTCTTTAACGTTTTATTACTTACTCTATTCCAGGTTGTATAATAACTCTGCGAGAACGAAAAAAAAAAAAAAACGAGTCTGAAGGTGGAGCGCGAGATATCTCGCGATTAACCGTCTTATATCAAATATATCTTTGACGCGGTTATAGTTTGAGTTCATGATTTTCTGTTTAAAGAGGCTACCCTTAGGCGGCCGACTTTAGAGTGCAATAAAAAGACAGGTTTTAGTATCCGCCGCGGTAATCAGCCGCCATAAAGGAAAGGATGCAGTGAACCGTTTGAGAGGAATTGAACTCTCATTTTATGCTGCAATACTCCTCAAACATCGTCCGACTTCAAAACAGATGAAGCCGAACTTAGCTCCTTGCCGCACGTTTTTAATCCTGACATTCAAGATCAAATTTAGGGTCGTAGCAAGCCCCGCTCTTTTTCTTTTCTTCACAAAAAGAAAAGGCCAACAACAAGCAGAATAACAACATATTTTACTTCTTTTAACCTTTATTTTTACACTGCACTGTATGCTTCAGACAAGTGATAGATCACCAAACGATAATCGCGAAATAAAAGTTCCCTAACCTCGCTTGGAGCAGCAGTTGACAACTGAATAGATGAACAAAAACGTTTTTTCACGCGTACGCGAATAACACTTGCGCAAATATACTCTAGCCGCAATGCGCATATTACCTAATAAAAACTCGCGGCGTACAGACGCAAGTTCACAAGAAAACAAAAATTATGCGCCTATTGAGGGAGACAAGTGTGCAAGCATACGAATATGCATTGGCACTCAGGTATGCAGACATGAACGTTGAAGCATTTGAGCAAGTATACACTAACAAACATACACGCACATGACGCACGTGTCATTATCAATAGACACGAATAGTTCACGCAACAAGACGTTGCTTGAACATAAAAACGCCGAGAGAAGTAGAATCAGGTACGAACCAACAGTCATAGAATTGTGCATGTTCGTACATCACGCAAGGCAGAAAAAACTCCAACCACATAAAACGAACAAAAATTAGTAAACAACAGACGCACGTAAAAACGAACGCATTATCATGTTAGAACGAACCGCTATGCCACTCTATAAACGCCAAAAAAGAAATAGGATGCCTTCCATCAAGACCGAGCTGGCAGACTTTCAATAGAGACCGCCTCGCGCGTCAAGAGAGGATATGTCCTTGGTGAAAGAGCGAGACGGAGAAGAGCATCCCGTCTTTTGAAAACACAGCGCGCCGACCAACAAAGCGCGCGAACAAATACAAGTTCACCTGCCGCCCAAAATCAATTCTTCTTTGGGGCGGCTTTCAGGACAGTACCACGCGGAGGGAACCTCTTCTCTTCGATCAATCAGCCAGCTTTCAAAGAACCCACGCACGGCCAAGAAAGCTGCGGACGAAACCAAAGACGAACACACAACCTTGCCGCAGACACATCCCCCTCCCGCCTTTCCTTCCACGCGCCAAAAGTTCGACTTTTGTCCGCCAGACTTCGCTCCAAGTCTGGCGAGTTCCAGAAGAGCGGCGTCTGCAACTCCTCCAGAAAGCCTAGGCAGCAGACGCTTCTGATTAGCCTCGTAATTAGAGCCTATTGTGAAGGAAGCGAAAGGTGAAACCAAGTTTGCCGGCGCCAACCTTGAGGCAGCCACCGCTATGGGGAATCTCTATACGAGTTGTTGTTGTTGTTGTGGTTGTTGATGCTTTTCTGTTTTGTTGTTGGCGTTGTTTTTGGGGAGTGCTTCGCCCCTTTCGTTCGGTCGCAGTTTGAGGCTTAAAGCCGCGGTTTCCCGAGGCTCAGGAACAACATGTTGGCTGTAAAAGCCTTTGGTGTGAGGTTGCTGAGTCGAATGCTTCTTCGCATGCGCGATGCCGACAGCAGCGCCGACACAGTGGCGTCACGTCAGAGAGTTGAGTCGGTCTGTATTTTGTTCACACTATGTCCGAGCGAAGCCTAAGCTACAATCCGGTGTAGCCAAACAAAACAGCGTATTCTTTGTGCGTTTTTGTTTTCACCGACTAAATCCCTAATTCTTGCACATAGGGTACACAGGGAATAATTAACGCAGATAGGGCGCATAGGGAGGATAGGGAAAGTGTTTTTTAATGTAATTTGCTCACATTACTAGCATGTTACAAAAAACAGCAAGCAGGACTTAAACTTTGGTTAGTTATTTTTTCCGTCCGCATATTAACGCGTCCAATTTCACCACCCAAATTAAGCCGTTATTGAAAACGTCGTAAAGTTTAGGAGACAATTCGAGCGTGTCTTTATCGTTTCATTCGATCAAGTACGGTTCATTCACCCGCGTATTTACGATTATTTCCTCTTTGAAGACCAAACACGACAATAAAAAGTGTCCCCGTTCGCATCTGACAAACTCAGAGACCCACGGACTGTGTTTGCGAATGAGCTGATCAAGTGGCTGTGTTCAGGTGTGACGTCACTGACGTCAGGACCTGACACCTGAACTGGACGTCGAATCACGTGATGTTATGATGTCGCATGACGCCTTGACGTGGCGTGACATCACGGTGTCGCGTGACATTACAATGTTACCTGACACCCCGATGTCGAGGTCATATAAGGAACCCAGCCTTTATAGGGCTGCAATGCTCATTAGAGAGCTCTTAAGGAACCGTTTTTGCAGATCCGATGACGTTACGGTGGGCCCTCCGGTAAGAACTGCGCATGCGCTAAAGCAGAAGACTCGCACATGCGCAGTTTGTACCTGGAGGGCCCAACGTACCGCACCGGATGTGCAAGAAACGGTTTACTAAAGCTCACTATTGATTTGACCTGTGTGAAGGTCGAGCGTGACGCTCGAACGCAACGTGTCGCTTTTCTAACGAAACTCAGTCTTATAACACATTCTGCGTTATAAATGGCGTGCGTGGCAGTGGACTAAAAGATTAACTCGGAGCATCTGGTTACCTAATGTAACAGTAAGAAAGCAAGTCACGTTACACCGAAACACGAATAAGCCTCTGTAAGGATTACGAGTTGGGAACGTAACAATACCGAACATCTTGGACGCGTCACATGCGTTAGCTGCCATGTTGGATTTGGCACGCTGGGTGCGTCCCCGGGAAAAACTCATCCAACGCTCTCTCTTTTAATCCAACCCGACAAAAGCGAAGTCATTTTCTGGCTTTTGCGTCGTGCGAACCTCGGGTTTCATTTCCGGCAGATCTGATTTCCGATTCCATGCATGAAGGAAGGAGGTACGTGACAAAAGAGACTCCAAAGGAACGAACAGAGAACGAAACAAAGAATACACCAAGTAACAACATATACTTACAAAATACAAAAATCGTCGCATACTCAGAACGCACGAAGTCGGTTTTATAGAATCGGGCGAACGTGACGTCGTAGCAAAAGTACACGTCGTTCCTTCGTTGCTCTTGAGTATTTTCGAAACCCTGCAACAGAAAAGTAAAGCTTCGGGAAAATAGTTTTTTTCTTTCTCAAGTACCAACGATTCGTACTTGCAAAAGAACGGTGTCGTTTAAGCATCCCACGATAAGTTTGGAGAAAAAGAAGGGATTTCGTGGGAGTCTGATTCGCTTTGCACGGCGTCGATCCGATTCGAGAAGATCTGAACAACCAGACCTAGTTGTTGGTCCAGTTGCACGGAGTGCATGACACCGAGGAAACTGTTAGGCGCACCGAAAGACGAAGAAAGAAACAAAGCGATGTACCGTATTTTTAGGACAATAATCCGCGGACTATACATGTTCAAAAGCTGAAGTGTTGCTTGGCGTGGCCTATCTACAGACGCGGACATCTACAAGGATTTCTTTTTTTTTTAGATTCGCTTAGGACAAGACGTTACGGATTTTGAGACTGACAGAATATGTTAATAATGATTTATCTACGATTTGAATTGATGTCTGAGCTAATAAAGAGAAAAGTTGCCCAAACATACTCTTTTTTTTACGTTTGGAGTGGGCATTAGAAGCTGAGTATGCACCAGGTGCGGAAAATACGGTATAGCTCACCGAGGAGTTTACTTGAGATGTAGAGAAAGGAAGATTTAAGACAGGGCCCGTTGTAGAAGAAACATAGTTTAACATATGTTGTTGGGTCATAGTCGGCGACGGCTTAGGCAATGCAGGGCAGGGAGAGTGCCGATCATTATCACCCCACAGCCAATAAGATGGCGGCATTAGACAATAATAATGACGAAGAACGAATTACGAAGCAATTGAGACACGTGGTCTTAATGAACCACGCCCTGCGCTTCGTAAACTGCCAGTAACTCACATTTTACGGCGGAGAATAATCTTTGACCATATCGGTCTTAAGTTGAGATCGCTGTGCGGGAATTATAAACACACACACTAAGGCTTCAATTAATGGCAGCACGCGACTGCGGACTCTCTCGCACTAACAGCAATTATTGACAAATATTTGTTTAAGACAGTAAACATTCGTTTTGTTATAGATGATCAACACTGCTGGACATTATTAACACAAACAAGGAATTTCAGATTGCTTGTTTGTTTTTGCTCGTAATTAAAAGGGTGTTACTTGTAAATTCAGGCAGAAAACGCTGCGTCAATGTCGTCTTCGCGCTTAGCATTGTCACGCAGTGTGCCTAGAATATTTTCAAGTCTTCAAACGTAATTAGTGCTCAAAGAAAGTGTAAACATTCAGTCAGTGTCTCTGTTAGCAGCCGTGCTAGAACAAAAAAAGAATTGTGCTAATTTTATTGCGCAGTTTTCTTTATGGCAGTGTAATACTTTAGTCCCAAGTTCCAGGGAAAAAGCCAGTCTTCAGGTGGCCAAAACAACGTGCTTTTCTTGTAAGGTTCGTCAACGTATTAGGCGCCGGAGAAAATCCGCGATCTGCGTTAAGACCTTATTTCGAACTCTTTTTAATGACGTTCCGCCATCTGAAAAGAACGATGGAAGGGCCCAAGTACGCACCTTATCTCGCTAAAATCTCGTCTACTGCACAATGAATTCCGTCTGCTATGGCATAGCCTGCTCTATACTAACAAAGCCTGGCAGTTCAACGACGGAGCCATAGAGTGCCCGGTCGCAGATTTGGAGCGCGATTACCTGGTAGCACAGAGCATTTCTCGGGAAACCTGGACGTCAGCGCACAGCTTTTGCAGCGGCGTGGACCCGAAGCGTGGTAGCGCGAGGAACGCGAGTAGCACGAGCGGACATTCCATCGCTCGGGAGAGTGTGTTTCGGCGTCTCGCCGCAGCGGGGCGCCCGTCACGTTGCTCTCCTCTCATCCGTTGTCTGCCTTTGAATTCCGGCGGCCCTTTTCGTGGCGATCTGCCAGGCTTTGTCAGTATAGAGGAGGCTATGGCTATGGTCACCGAGAGACGGCGCGCGAACGATAGCGTCTGAAGCCAGCTACATCCGTACCATTGTCCGAGTGCCGCCAGCTACCAACGCCGCAACGCTAGCTTAGGCTCCAAGATAGGTTGCCCAACAGACCGCGCTGCGTGTGGTCAACCCTCGCTTCGCTCCACTGCACTTCGTTCTAAAAATCTTTTAGATCCGAAAGTGCACCAAGCCTCGTCGGAACCACCAAGGGTTCGCCAGGTGACCACTGCGCTCTCAGCGTTTTAAGGCTTATTTTAGGGGAGGAAACCAGGACAACAATGGCGCCTTTGATTATTCTCCAAGGAAGTGGAACAGTGCATTTTTCTGAAACTGTCAATTAAAGTCTGCAAAAAAATATAAATGTAAAACATGATTCAGCTAAAAATGAGCGTCTTCACCATGTTTTGCATTAGACAAAAAAAAAAACTTTACTGCACAGTTTTGAAGCCTTGGATAAAGGCTTGCCAGACGCATGATTTATAATCGTACGCGACGAACGCAAAATCATCTTATAAAAAAAAAGACCAAACGAAAAGTTACTAGCGAGACAGCGCGACTGAACGAAAAGTCATTCAGCTCTGAGAAGCGTCGTCGGCGTCGGTACCATCGTCAGAATCCTCACTTTAGGTTGTGTCGGGCTGCCGCTAGATGGCGACACCAAAACTTCTCGCAGCGACCTTCAACAGGGTATCTGTTGAAGGTCAAGAAAAGCAGGACAAGCTCCTCCAGCGAAGCCATTTACAGAACCACCATTTACACTTCACCAGAGCCAACGAGAGGGAGGAGTCGAGTCCCTCCTCGCTCTGGCGTTCGCTCTGCCAAGTGGAGAGGGTGTAGGGCTTCGCTTGTCCTGCTTTTTTTAATCTGAAAAAGGGAGCATACACGGGTACTTTACGCACGCACGCGCGCCCACAAACACACACACGTGGGCACGCACTCACACATGCCATACAGACGCACGCACGCACGCACACTCATGTACACATACACGGTCATGCACACATGAGCACACACGCACGCACACTCATGTACACATACACGGTCATGCACACATGTGCACATACGCACACATATACACACGCACGTACCCACACATGCACACAACCGCACTCACACAAGCATACAAACACACCCACGCAAGCACGCGCGCACACCCACACATAAACGTAAAAAGACCATAATAACTCTTGCATTAATTGCCTTCACACACGGTTGGGTTCACAAGCGTCGAATAAATCACCCATTACCTGGATCGTTATATCCGAATCATATATTAACGTCGGTACCGAAAAATAATTCCAAACCCATAAAAGTTAAGAACAATATAAGGAAAATGGGTTTCCTACTCCTTTTGGAACAGGAAGAGAAGTTTTTGCTCTTAGCGAACAATGAACGTTAAGGTGCCTTGTAGTCCGTCGTTCTGTTTGTTTCTGCGCACTGAATCGCAGGCTATAAATTAATAACGAATCATAATGTAATGTCATTAAAAGCTGGACACGTTCTTAGGGTAATAAAAGACCGAGTAATGAGCCTCTAATTTTTTTTTTTTTGTAGAACAACGTTTTGGACATCGATGAATATCGACGTTAAGACAAACTTCCATGGTCTCACGCGCCGCGGCCGTTTGTGAATTTCTTACGTAATTACAAAAAAGTCGGGTTGCAATGAGTGGTGCATTAATTTTAATATGCTCTGATATTGCCCTTACAAAAATTCCACCGCAAGTTTTTTTCTTTTTTTCAAATATTTTAGAAAATTACCGATTATTCATCTACACGCGTGACCAAATTGTAACGAAGTAATTGCAATAAGGTGGTTTAATTCTGTTTAAAGCAAGAATGTTTTTTACACGCGATGAAAACAAATTAAACAACAAAAGCAATGTTAAAGTTGAACAAATAGTTGAATATAATAAAACTACGTAACAAGTTTGTTCCACGTGATTTCAGTAAGCGAAAATATGTTATCCGGTAAATTATTCGTATATTTTACCGTAAGTGTGGCACTAACAATTTTCTTTCGTGAAAGGAGGGGGCGCTTCACGTCTGTTGAAGGAGAAGGACGCGTCTTAAAGGGATGCTACAACGAAATTTCGGCGCTCATTTTTTGGTCTATATCTGTTCAAAAGAGCAGTATCACATGGAACACACCAATATCTTGTTAAAAAAGTCTCGAAAAGGAATTTTAAAACGAATTAAACGATTAGCAAAGAGCACCTGGTGGATGTCGCTAACGCCTCGTTTGTAATGCTCGTTTAGGAACCTTGACAGCTAGTGACGGAGGTTGTCTCGCCTCCGGCCACGACGAGAGAAGGGGGAAGGAGGAACTCCCCTCTTCCCTAGAATCCCTTTTGTGTGTCGCAGAAGTCGCTATTGTCCCCCTACAAGATTATAGAAGATTAACCCGTCACTCAAAATTTGTACAAAAGCAGCCGCTTCGGTGGCTGGAACGACTAGGCCATCCTCTCGACGTCAGCCTCGCCGTAGCTTTGCTCGTCTCGAGACGACCTACGTCACGATTGCGTTGGATGTCACGTGCTCTAAGCCAGGCCTTCTCCGAGCGCTTGCCAGAGCGGGCTTTTATAACGAAAAATACAGCCACCAGGATCAAAATACAAACGTGCGATTGTCATTTACGGATATTGTGGATTATATTCAACCCATTTTTGAACACGACAGGAATATTTCAAATTTCGTTGAAGTATCCCTTTAAAGAAGTTCCGCAAAAATTAACGCTAACGGAGCGGCGTCGCCGGGTGAGGCCAGGACGCTTTGCCGCTCCTTCCCGCTCCACCCAACGGGTGAGCACGCCGTGAATGCGTTTTTTCTACTCTGCGATCCTATATAATGCCAGGACTACCGAATCGACGATTTTGAGGAAGTTTCGAAGGATGACTGAGAGAAAAATCAGCAGAACCTATCCTTTGGGAATGATTATCTACGTTAATGCGAATAGCATCAAACGGTGCGGAGTTATGCGCGTTCGTCAGGTGGCCGGCACACTCTAGATACGCCAGCCCACTCTTGAGGCGATTCTAAATTTGTTGACACTTTCACAGCCCTGCGCACGATCTCCGCAGCCCAGCACGTGCGTTTGTGTCACTTAGGAAGGCGAGCAAAGCACGCGCCATACGCACAAACACTCAAAATGGTACCGACCAGACTTTCTGGCGTCTCAGCTAGTCTCAACCAACGGTACTCTAAACGGTTGTTTATATCTTTACCATAGGACGCGCTTTACAACGCTGTCACAGCTTACCGGTGCGCGCGCGTCCATGCACGAGGGCTCATTCCGCTCTCGTGAGGCTGAGCATGGCCGCTACATCACCCTCTCCCGAGCGCGGGAGAGGGTGAGCTAGCGGCCGTGCTCAGCCTCACGAGAGCGGAATGAGCCCTCGTGCATGGAACGCGCGCGCACCAGTAGCTGTGACAGCGCTGTAAAGCGCGTCTATGGTAAAGATATAAACAACCGTTTAGATGCGTTGAATGACTGCCTCATAGCTTTGTGGTTAGCGCGTCTGCCTGCTGATCAAAGGGTCAACGGTTCGAACCCCAGGTTCGAATCCCGCGGGTCTTTTTTATTTATTTATCGACCCGCGGCGTAAGAGGTTAGATAGCCAGATAGATAGATAGATAGATAGATAGATAGATAGATAGATAGATAGATAGATACATAGACGAAAAGTGCGTGAAGTAGCCAAAGAATGCTATTCACATTAAAAATGTTGCTGCCATTGGAACTTTTCGCTACAACCACGTCTGGCTGCTAAGGCTTAAGAGTCTGGAAGCAAAGGAGCCATGTCTAGCAAGGGGAAGATTACGATAAAGGGAACAACGCCCGTCGTCATCGACCCAAACAACACCGAAAAGGAGATCCGGGTACATTTGTTGCCACCTTTCACTCCTCACGAGAAGATTGCGTTTGCCTTCTTCAATGACGTGAAGAGTGTCGCCATGGGAGGATGGAGGAAACCTGGCCACTAGGACTTTGGTCGCGAACGGTGAACCTGCTGCTTCATGGAATTGAGTTTGTCAGCGCCTTCTCACACCAGCTCCGCGTGCTCGGCGGGGATATGCTCGTGTTTGTGCCTGGCGGGCCCCAAACTGTCTTAGCTGTGGGCAGGTGGGACATATGCGCCGTCACTGCGAGACGCCTTGGCGTGTCAGGTGCCATGATTTCGGTCAGGTGCCGACGCCTGCGTTCCCACCTACGCGAGTATGGCTCGGGTGGCTGGGTTGTGGCCTGGAGCCCCGCAGAGGGCGTGGAAGGGGGTTGGTGCCTCGTAAGGCATGCCTACGCCTTTTGTGACGGCCCCCTAGTACTACCCGTCGTTTGTCTAAATAAAACTGATTTTGATTTTAAGTTTGCTTGGGGTGGCAGTTATTTATTTTAAACATAAAAAAGAGACACGTTTTTTTATTTTTTTAAACATTGCTAATAACACAGCAACATATGTCGATATTCCCATACGTTCAGGTGTTTTGTGTGTTCCGAGTACTTCGCCAGTCTAATGCGCAATAACTCATTTGGATTTAATTGGAGTTCTTTTTACCTATGCAACACACTCGCGTGACATCTTTAATGTTTATAAATCATACATAAAATCGTCTGTTTGATAATAAAAAAATGAGTAATCTGCATTATTTATTAGGAAGGTATATCCCAACAGGCAATGACATGTTGACCTAAAATTAAATAGACTCTCAGACGTTTATGCCATTTAAAATTGCCCGAAATAGCCATTGTTCCTTAAATTAACGACACAACTTCGCATGCGTTAAATATAATTTCATCTACGCTCTATACATTGATGATTCTTAATTAAAACAAAATTACTGCGATTTGATTTAACCAAGGTTATATATTAACGCAATATAAAGATCTGCTGATAAATAGAGAGGGCTTCATATATTCCCGATTGACTGGGCATGGAAGCTTTGCAGCCATGAAGTTGCTAATGTTTTTTTATTGTTTTTATCTTAACACAGTTCTTAAAGGGATACTACAACGAAATTTCGGCGCTCATTTTTTGGTCTATATGTGTTCAAAAGAGCAGTATCACATGGAACATACCAATATCTTGTTAAAAAAGTCTCGAAAAGGAATTTTAAAACGAATTAAACGATTAGCAAAGAGCACCTGGTGGATGTCGCTAACGCCTCGTTTGTAATGCTCGTCTAGGAACCTTGACAGCTAGTGACGGAAGTCGTCTCGCCTCCGGCCACGACGAGAGAAGGGTGGAAGGAGGAAATCCCCTCTTTCCGAGAATCCTTTTTGTGTGTCGCAGAAGTCGCTATTGTCCCCCTACAAGATTATAGAAGATTAACCCGTCACTCAAAATTCATACAAAAGCAGCCGCTTCGGTGGCTGGACCGACTAGGCCATCCTCTCGACGTCAGCCTCGCCGTAGCTTTGCCTGGCTTTGCTCGTTTGAGACGACTTACGTCACGATTGCGCTGGGCCTTCTCCGAGCGCTTGCCAGAGTGGGCCGTTTATAACGAAAAATACAGCCACCAGGATCAAAATACAAACGGGCGATTGTCATTTACGGATATTGTGGATCATATTCAACCTATTTTTGAACACGACGGGAATAATTCAAATTTCGTTAGTATCCCTTTAAGCGTACCGATACGTGGACTTCAACCCAGCCGGAAGTATCAT
>JAZHYW010058839.1:0-14736 GCA_037355805.1 Ixodes ricinus | reverse complement strand
CAAGGACATTTTTACTTTCCAGTACGTATAAAAGTCTTTTGTTTTTCATACGTTCAAGAAGTTTCCAAGGCAACAAGCTAAAGCGACAGGGCGGTAACTAGATGACATTGTTGGGTCCTTGCCATGCTTCAGGAGAGGAATTATGTGAGCATGTCTCCAAGCCCTAGAGAAGCCTGCTCTTTCCCAGAGAGAATTGAAAATAGAAGGGCTTCCAGGAATTCTTGACAGAGGTTACGGAGCAATTCACAAAATAGTGTGCATCAGGCCCAAGAGCCGAGAACTCTCTTTACATCAAGGGCGCTCTTGAGCTCACCGTGTGTGAACGGTTGATTCTACGATGCAGGATCGGCTCCCGGCATGACTATCTTCTGCTGGTCGTTACCAGATCTAAATGATTTAAAGGCAGAACAACAATTTGAGGAACTGGATATATTACTAGAGCTCCCCAAAGTATTTGATACGTTTTGTAATGATAGAGAAGGAGGATTCAAAGTATGAATAATAAACGTTCTGCATTCCCTTTTATTTTATGTAGTCTATCGCATACCCTCTTTGGTGGAACAAAACTCGCTCAAATGGGTCAGATATTCCACGTCTGTTTCCTCTTGGCATGGTTTATATCGATCAGGTTTTGGCTATTCGTCTCTTGAATTCCATTAGGGTTTCTTGAGGTAGGGTACCTCCTCAACTTGTCCTAAGCCCTATTTCTTTTTACGTTGTGGCACTCATTTTTTCTCTAGGGTTTGCACTTTTGCGGCAGAACTCCAGATCTCCGTGAAACCGAATGGCCACCAGAATTTATAAAATGTTCCGTTACATACAATGTAGCTTCATCTGAAGCCACAAAGCTAAATCAAAGATGAGCCTAGGGGCAGACCAGATACGCCTCGTCCCGTTTTCACCGGGGCATTCGCCTTAGAAATAGTCGGAAGAGAGACAATACTCTCTAAAACTATAGGGAAGTGATCGCTTCCAAAAAGATTAGAAAGGATCTACCATAAAAAGCGTGGAAGTAATGAAGGTGAAGTAATGCGAAGGTCAAAGGATGCAAATGAGTTGTGAGCAGAACTAAAAAAACGTAGCTTCTCTCCCATTAAAATATCACAAGTTAGATAATATCAAAAACCCTTCAATTCCTCGGCCTCGAGAAGAAAAAATGAGTACTGTCTTACTTTCGGTGATGGGCATTAAAATCCTCTAAACTTAAAAAGGGCCGATGGAGCTGCCCTACAAGCACTGTAATTTCGTGAAATAGCAGTGGTGTGTTTGGTGGCAAACAAATTAAAACAATTGTTATCAGGAGGTCTAAAAAGGCGTACTGCTACACCCTCAAGCGATGTGTAAGGTGGAACATCAGATCAGGCAACCCCACTCTCCACGACCATTGCTACACCACCAGAACTGAAATTAAGACGATCTTTGTGGAAGACTTGATGACGTCGCAAAATGTGTGCATGCAGTTTTTGCGCCAAGATTATATTCAAAATATCTAATCTATTTGGGTGCAGTCACAGGTCTCTTCCCTTTAGGTTTACGGTTTGTTCCTTGCCCCTCGATGTCTTCTTGATCAGAAGTAGGAATAGGCGGATCTGTGGCCTGGTCCATCGCCTCTACCCCTTCAGACGAGACATTTCCTCAAGGATTGGGCAGGTCGGCAGCCTGAGTGTGGAATACACCGGCCCACGCCCACACTCCACCGAAGAAGCAGGAGAGATACTGGGCGTACTATTGCCAACGTCCCTCCGTTCCTCCCCCTGAAATACTGGAAGGAGGTTCCCAATGTTGTTCTTTGGATGAGGAGGCATATCGAGCGAGTGATGGCGAGTTTGGTATTGTCCATGGACATCAAGGATTTGTACTATTCACTAGAAAAAGTCTGCTTTTTGCAAAGAGTTAGTTAAGTGCTAGAGTTGAATTCGATAAACTTCCAGTCTAGTATAGGCATCACCGTAGACAGTTTTCTTTCTCTTCTTGAATGGTACCTTCAGGCAACAGTTGTCGAATAAAATTGTCGTAAATATGTTCAGAGGGATGGCGCGTACATCGGATCCTCCGTGGCTCCGATGTTAGCAGAAATCTATCTAAACATCTTAGATAGTGCCGTAACTGAGCAGCTAAACGAAAAGAAACAAAATGGTTGCTTTGCAGGGAGGTACGTTGATGACATTTTTATTTGTGGTTTTCAAGAACTTGGTGCTCGGGGTTTGGAATCGATCGTAAGAACAGCATCCCCAGAACTTAGTTTACAGCGGAACAATCTGAAAATGGGATCCTGCAATTTCTTGATTTGCGCATACATGTAAAACAGTGGGGCGGAGAGAAGCTCACAAGAGTAAAGCTCACCGCAAAACCGGCAGATGCGGAGAAAAGCTCACCGGCCTTTGAGCGAATGCGAAGAAAAGCTCACCGATTTTTTATATTTTTTCTTAGCTTAGTGAATTATGCGTCACACGTCGTAATTTAACACAATTAGAATTCGTCACTTCATTGAAAATAATTGACCTCTTTTTTGTAATATTCTTGAAGTTCAATGGGCATATTTACTAATTCCTCAGAAATTAGCAATCACCCATTCTGCATAATAATGATGCCGCAAGTATAAAATCAGAACGTCGGACACCCGTAAAAAAGACAACAATTTATTGGCAGCTTGACAGTGCGCCGTCGGTAGCTCTGTCAGATAAAGAGTTTTGTTTTTGCGAGCTAATATGAATAGCGGTGTGTGAAACGTTTCAGCTCCAAAGATTGTGTGGTGCCTGATTGATAAGTAGCTGTTTGTTTATGTAATCAGTGTCGGCTAAGCCGTTTTATTCCTGTTATTTTAATTAATAAAACATTAGTTGCGAGAACAGCTTCGCCCTGTCGTGTTTCTTGTCTTCACTGCGTCTTCGTCGTTTGAGCGGTTTTCATCATGTATAACATTTACCTACTCGCCCAATTCGCTACCTTACAGAAGACTAGTTCTTATATAGGTTACGAGAAACAACGGTGACAGTGTGCAGCTCTGAAGGTAATGGGTGGCTCGCCGTAGAACGGCACTATCACACAAAGGCAACCTGTGGAAACACCAGCACGAACGGCTAGAAAACGCGCATGTCCGTGGAAGAAAGAAACCTCGATATCCTACTGACCGTCGTATCCTGTTTTCAAAGGTTGACAAAAGCTTCAAAGAGAATTTCAGGCACCGCGTTGTTGCGCATGTCCTTTCGGATTTTCGGAATTTACAGTTTTGCTTTTTAGGTTTTAGGCAGACATTATTAAGCTTTGGAACGTTTTTCTATTCTTCAAGTTCATAAAGATTTCAGTTAGGCTTTCGCTGCCTAGAGAGTATACCACAGAATAAACACGCCCGAAATTATTAATTTCGGGAGCAATATACCCAACAAGGTTAATACATATTACAAAAAAGGACATTTTCTTTTTTCCAAAACTGACAAATTTTAATGATAATAAACTGATACTCGTTACGCATGATCTAATAGCCTCCATATAAAAACAAGAAAAAATCGGTGAGCATTTCTCCGCATACGCTGAATGGCCGGTGAGCTTTTCTCCGCATCCGCCGGTTTTGCGGTGAGCTTTTCTCCCGTGAGCTTTTCTCCGGGATTCAAAACAAGGTTTTCTGCTGGCAGTACGGGATGCAAGTCGCAAAACCGGTGTCAAGTAGAAATAGTTGCCACTCTAAATCGGTATACAAGCAGGTGTTGTGAAATCTCTAATAACAAACGTGTTGCGCAAATCGTGAGCTCACGCTTTGGGCAATGCGGTGACAGGACAATGGATGAGGCTAGAGACTGCCGGATATTTCGAGGAATTCATAAAAAGACAATTGTAATTGAAAGTCACAGATGGCCATCAGCAAAAGAAACAAACAAGGAAGAAGATAGCAGTGTTTTCGTATTTCCACGGGATTTTCCATAAGCTAAACGCTTGAACAAAAACAAATTTGAAGTAGATGTAGTATTCTCCTCAGATTTCAAAATGAGCACGTCGACGCCATTTCAGTCAAACCATAGAGGCTGCCAGAAGGCTCACGTGGTGTACGAGATACCGTTTGCATGCGTGTTTAAGAACGTGGGACAAGCTTCGAGATGCGTTAACGACAGGTTGTTAGAACACAAGAGTAATGTAAGCACAAATGCGTCGAACTCAGAAATCGCAAAGCGCATTCAGAAATGCAACAATCGTACTGCGCACTGGTCAGAGACGGAGGTTCTACAAAAAGAGCGGAATGTTATAAAGAGAGTCATGAAACAATAAGGATAAAGTCTATCGGAAACTGCATAAGCCAAGCTTCGATGTAACTTGAAAGCCACGGCAAAACGTTCTTCAGATTGTAAACAACACCTTAATTTTTTTTTTTTTGAGAGAGAAGAGCGAGAGAAAGCAAGAACGAGAGATAAAAATGTTTTAAGCTCTGGTAATCATTGGGAACCTTTACCCGGGTTGCGCTACACTGCGCAGCAGTCGGTCTGTTCCTGAGAGTAATGTTTTGTCCTCCCTTGAGGATGGTTGTTTTCCCGGTCTCCGTAGTTTCCCTCGGGTTTCGATTGGGACCGGGTGGCGGTGGAACGCTCTGCTGTGCTGTGGCGGTCTGCCGTTCTCGGTAGTCAGGAACCGGAGGAGACATGATGTTCGTTTCGATAAATATATTTACACTGGAGAGCGAATATGATACAGGGGCTGTCACGCGGCTGCTGCCGCTAGCGGCAGCCCAACGCCAACAATTCCACCTCGGCGCCAAGTCCGTTGCCACGCACGGCAAGTTTCTTGTACCGCAAGACGAAGTTACGCGGAGCCCTCAGAACCGCGGTAGAGAAACGACTCGCTCCGCGCACGGGATCGTTCAAACTCAACTTCTTTTCCAAAAAGGCGCGCTGATATTCCGAAGAGAGGCCGCAACTCCCTCCCTCCCCGGAGTCGCCCACACGGTCCTGAAGATGTCATCTCCCTAATTACCCCGGCGGCAAGGGCGACCACCCACTCCTGCTCTGGGAACGAAGGCTCCGTTCACTTCCCGTGCGGGAAAATCTGCTTCCACTTTCGGGAAATGGCCGACACTTGCCGCCAAAGGAAAAAAAAACGTAAGGCATCAGGCGCTTCCGAAGGACGCTCCGGGTGACCATGCCGCCAGTTACCGGAGCTCTTTCAGCTGAGCTCCTTCGGCCATCCCTACACTGAGGTCACCCAGATGAAGGTTCCAGAACCCTCTCCCGTCGGCCTTCATGATAAACAGCATTGTATTGTGTTTGACCACGTCGTCTCTTTTAAGTGTATATGTTATCTTCTTTTTGAAAATGCTTTCAACAAATGAGATGTTTGCGTAGAAGGTGGTTCAAAATGATGGTATCGTGCGTTGGACCGTTTGATCTCCTGGGTATGTGTATGGCCTTTGCATTTGAAAATGCTTTCAACAAAGGAGATCTCTGATCTCTGGTTGAGAGTGGTTGTCTGGGTATATAATAGCATGAAACGAATTTTGAGCTGGGATAAATGAATTTAGATTGGGATTTTATCTATGTCGAATCTCGTTAATTCAAACTCTCTTGATTCAAACTTCTGGATAATTCAAACTAACATGCAGGTCCCATCCTAGTGCGTCTCTATGGGAGGAAACTCCCGGTAATTCAAACTTTGCTTTATTCAAACGAATTTTCGGTCCCCTCGAGTTTGAATTAACGAGATTCGACTGTAATAGCATATCGTTTAGTGGGCCAAAAGAAATTTGGTAGAAAGTAAAAGCCTGATTTTCGGTAAGAAAATTTGAAAACAAACCGGACTGTTTCGTACCTCCTTCCCTTCGAAAGCTCTCTGCCATTTCACTGTGATACATCCGCGGTACCCAAAGCGCGTCACCCGGCCCAAACGCACGTCACACGACACCGGACCTCACTTATTCCTTTCACCCATAAGCTGACAGTATGGTGAAAGCTATATGCTTGCCGGGCCAATCAGCCACCTTCCTTTCATCACCTGAACTCATTCTCTGCGCGTGGGTATGCGCGAAGGAGCGTGATCACGTGGCAAAAGTGTGCCTGGTCTAACGAGCACGTAGCTTCCACAGCACTGTCAGCTTAGGGGTGAACAGGGTGGGGAAATCAACTTTTGTCCGAGTTTTGAGCGACGGGCTAATCTTCTAGGGGGAGAATGGCGGTGTCCGGGAACACAAACGAGGGTCTGAGCAAGAGGAGAGTCCCTCCTTTCCGTCTTCTTAAACTGTTTGGTACAATGCGCGATTTATGAGTTGAGGAGTAAAGCTAAGCAGGAAAAAGTTGAAAAATCGTTTCATGACCCCTTTAACGTCAAAAATTATTTGGCCAAGTGTTCGGCATTTCGCGAAACCCATCTAAAAGCGTGGCCCCGAGACTCGACACTGATTGGTTGACGGGTGGGAGAGGAGAAGTGAGGTTCTCGACGCTGATTGGTTAACGGGGAGGTCATGTGACCAGAGGGGTGGGCGAGGAGTCAGGTAGGCGAGGAGGAGCTCGACTACCTGTGCGCACTGAGGGAGAGGAGCTCGAGAGTATGAAAGGCTCTGGAAGATAGCCAGGTTTATCAGCCCAATTAGCGTTAGTATCGCTTCATTCTAGGAACAACTATAAAGTGTGCACATGGTACGCGTTAAACTATCTGATGAATGGCGCCTTGGACGTAGGTGTCTGGCATCTGGAAACAAAGTGTCGCTCAACGTTTGTGAT
Source organism: Ixodes ricinus (assembly GCA_037355805.1). Taxonomy (NCBI): domain Eukaryota; kingdom Metazoa; phylum Arthropoda; class Arachnida; order Ixodida; family Ixodidae; genus Ixodes; species Ixodes ricinus. Next base: position 8,038 of record JAZHYW010058839.1, on the reverse strand, counting down.
GCTAAGAACGTTTTACGTATGCAACACAAATGCCTAGCAATTTTTTTTTTTGACAGGAGCAGCATGATTTGTTCCTTATAGCTTCGTCTTAAGGCTATCAGCAACATCCAACAAGAAACGATCTGGATAGCCCGCTGTCTTTAGGCGGTTTATCTGTCCCTGAAATCTAGAATCTGCGGCATGATGGCAAGATTTGTTTAGCGCGGCTAGCAACAGGAAAGACGCTATTCCTCGTTTTACCAACATTGAGTGGACTGAGTTGAAACCACCTTTTTACCTTGGACGGTACGCCGAACACACATGGTCTTCTTAAAAATTCAAAATTAAACCTAGGAACTGGAGTTTTCCAGATGCCATCTCCTGACGCGTGAACGTCAGACTATGTGCGTTTCTTACAAAGACTCATCACACTCGTAATATTCTCTTCATTCAAAATATGACCAGGGGAACAAGAACAAGGAAATCATCAGCATATAAAAACATTATGTTGCCCATATTCACTGACTGTTGGCTTATTTGCCTTCACATTCAACTAGAAAAAAATCGCAGAGCACGGGGGCGACTCGGGATCCAATGCAAAGAGCCTGTTTTTGTACAAACAAATTGTTCTCAAAGAGCACAACGTTTGATTCAAGGTATAGGAGAGATTCCACGCTAAGCCTACTCCAGTTTCTAGAACTGTCCTCGCCTGACTCTTCTATGCACTTTCTAACCGTGAGGAACCGCTTTTCATGTTAGATAGAATAAAACTAATTTTTCATGTCAATCGAAAATTCAGAATTATACCCAGTGTTTGTTTTCGTAAGATGTTCAATGGCCGATTCTGAATTGTGGACCATAAAATAATTTTAATGCAAGGTTTGCCAAATGTTGCCTCCAAAACCTCCACTTCCCTTTTTCACGACTTATATCGCGTCTTAAGCCATAAAAAAAATATAATAATATTTTTTTCGGCCTTCACTTTTTGGTTAGTTCTTCTAGTTGAATATTATCACATAGTTTGATCACCGAGGCCTTGAGTTATAGACGCGATATGCCCTCAGCTTGCCTGAACTTCCTGTAGACCGCTCAACGTCACAAGAAAAATCACCTAAGAGCTAGTGAACATGAGCAACATAAAAATCTTTAGATACGGTGGATGATTTTTTCTTCTTGTTCCCCTCCTATTCTGAATTAAGAGAGTATCACGAGCGTGATGAGAGTCATTGCGAGCAACGCACAAGGTCTGACGTTCACGCACTAGGAGATGGTATCTGGAAAACTCCAGTTCCTAGTTATAAATTTGAATTTGAAAAGGCCACGTGTGCCAAACGTACCATCCAAGGTTAAGTAAGGGGTCCTCCCCTCCAACTGAGCCCACTCAAAGTTTGTGAAAAGAAGAATAGCGTCTTCCCTGTTGCTAGCAGCTCTAAACAAATCTTGCCATCATGCCACAGATTCTAGCTTTCAGGGTCAAAACAACCGCCTAAGAACAGCGGGCTATCAGGATTGTCTCTTGTGGGATGTTGCCGATAGCCTTGTCACAAAACTAAAAAGGACCGATCATGCTGATCGTGTCGAGAAAAAAAAATACCGAGCCGCAGTCATTTCCTACATCCGTAGGCTTTTCCACAGTTTGAAGAAAGTATCCATTCATTTTGATCTGCCAGATGTGTTCTCAGCACCTGGTAACTTTTCAGGCCTTTGTCCAAGAATAAATAACAAAAACTGAGCGAGTGACGCACGCAACAAGAGGCATGTCAACAAATTCGTGGAATGCGCCTAGCCAGCGGATTCTCAGATTATGAGAACGTCTGTTGTGTTTACATTGTCCAAAACCGACAGATGTCTGAATGAAAGAGCAAGAGGGCATAACTTTTCAACAAAGCGAACTCCGTCAGGCCACTTGGCGATGCACGGCCACAAATGTCGCTGCAAGCCAGAGCTGGAAAAAAACAAAGATTCTATGTAAGCAGAAACAAATATCCCGAGATTGCCTCTCCGCTTCGGTTTCAAACGATAAAATTCGCCGAAGACACTTAAGACTGCTTACGTGTAGGAATGCGAAAGCATTATATTCCCGCGGGTGAAATGTTTTCTAGTAATGTTTCTACACGTATTAAAGTTGTTACCGCGCTCCGGCGGTGACATCACGCTCCCCCACTGCGCAGGCGCGGCGCCCCCGCCGGCTTCACGGCTTCCGTGACGAAGCATCTGCGTTGCTGTGCTTTTCTTTCTGTTTTATTTCTGAGGCGCGTCCGCTTTGACGTTGAGCGGCGCGTGCTTCATGACGTATCTTTATGGCCATCTTTCGGGGACAACGCGCCGCCTTTTCGCGTAATGGAAGGTTTAAGGCTTTCGACTTAAAAAAATCGAAAGATAGATTTTCGTGGCTTTTAGCATCATGCTTGCCCGCGAAGAAAAATGTATCAGTGCACGGTCATTACATCTATCACAAAAAGAATTTGAGTACACTGCTTCATCACTGAGAAGAAGGCATATATATTTATGTGCTTTAGCGAAAACAGTTATTTGGCTAGGTGTTCGGCATTTCGCGAAGCCCGGACAAAAGAGTGGCCGCGGGGCTAGACACTGATTGGTTTATTTATTTATTTATTTATTTCATATACCCTCACTGCCAAAGGCATTAGAGAGAGTAGTGGGTACAATGTATTTAGTATACGTAAAAAATGCAGTGATTATGAGTACAGTAAATTGACTCCTAGTTATACAATATTAGCTATGGCTTTCTTGAACTGCTGGTGATCTTCGATTGTTGCTGTTGGGGCGGGAAGGCCATTCCACTCCACTGATGTGCCGGGAAAGAATGACTGAAAAAAAACATTAGTTCTACACCATGGAATCCCGACTTTATGAACACGATATATTGAGATGAGATGTATTGGAGGGGGGGGGGAGGGGTAAATATGTTTGGCGCGCAAGAAAGGATGAAGAAACAGTTTGTGAAAGAGGCAGAGACGAGAGTGTTTGCGTCGAGATGCTAGGGATAGCAGATGAAGGTTAGATTTCATTGTACTGATGACTTGCAGTTCTATTATAGTTAGACTATATGAAACGAACAGAATTTTTTGAACCATTTCAAGTGAATGTATCAAGTTTTCATGGCTGGGATCCCAAACTGAAACGGCGTATTCGAGTTTAGAGCGAATTAGGACATTTTAGTTGTATAGCAGTAGCTTTAGGGATGAAGGTGCTTTTGCAAAGTTACGTCGAAGATAAGCCACCATGTGGTTAGCATTATTAATAACGTACGAGGTGTGAACGCTCCAAGTTAGGTTAGATGAAATGTGAACACGAAGGTATTTATAAGAATATACGGCGTCTAAAGGCACATTATTAACAGAGTAAACGGGTAAGTTATAATTTTTTCTAGAGACACACATAAGTTTACATTTACTAATGTTATTCCATGCACCATGTTTTGCACCATACAGAGATGGCGTTAAGATTTGATTGAAGAGTGGTTATATCGTTATCGCATAAAATTTCTCGGAAAACTACACAGTCATCTGCAAACAAATGAATACGGATTAAAAGGTTAAAAAGGCGAACAAAAAGGATGATAAAGGCACACGTACGACACGGACAGTCGTCTGTCCGTGTCGTACGTGTGTTTTTTATCGTCCTGTTTTGTTCGCGCATATTAACCCTTTATTCGATATGTACCAACTATCCCCAACCAAAGTTTTAATGAATATGGGAAGAAACACAAGAAGAGAGGTCAATAATGTAGATAAGAAAAAGGAGAGGTCCAAGCACAGAAACTTGGGGCACACCAGAGTGGACGCCACTTGGGGGAGATGTGAGACTGTTAGCTGAAACGAACTGAGAACGGTTAACAATAAAATATTCAAGCCATGTAAGAAGTTTGGGATAGAAATTAAGTTGACTTAATTTAAGAGGTAAAAGCTTATGACACACTTTATAAAATGCTATCGAGAAGTCTAAAAAGATGGAGTCGGTAAGTGATGATTGGTCAAGTATGCCGTTTAGTTTATGAGTGAAAGATACCAATTGAGTTTCACACGAATACGTTTTCACGGAAGCTGTTTTGTGAAGGTGTGAAGAACGAATTCGATTCAAGAACGTTGGCGAGGTTAGAAAACCGAACGTGCTCTAAAATTTTATATGGGATGCTTGTGAGCGAAATTAGTCGATAATTAAGGGGAGATTTCTTGTTACCTGATATGTGGAGTGGAACAACCTTCCCACATTCCACTCAGCAGGAAGAAAACCATCATAAAGTGACTGTTGGAAAACGTTTGATAGAATAATAAAAGAATAAACACTGGTACTTTTTAAATTTTGGGTTAATTAAATCGCAACCAGGGGCAGAAGATTGTTTAAATCATCTAGTTATGCGTTCAACACCACTGGGATCAATAATAACAGGAAACATTGCAAGGTAATCACATGAATTTATATTAGGTAATGGCATTGAGTTACGGAACAATTGCGTGAAAATGTTTCATTACGACACAATGGCACATTGATTAGAGGGAATGACATTACCAGCACTGTTGACGAGGTTGATATTGTTATTATCTTGTGGGTAATGACACGCCAAAACTTTTTAGGTCAGTTGTTAGCATAATAATCGTTTATTTATTTATTATAATCGTTTATTTCTTTGTGCCCCAAAACAACCGTGAGGTTTTGATGTGGTGGCACATACAAAAACAAATAAAATGACTCAATGAGACATTGTTCTAGGCATGGTACAGCAGTATGTCAAGATCACGCTTGAAGGAAGCAAAGTCACGAAAAATATCAAAAGATGATGACGCTAAGTCGTTCACTGAAATTTGCACGCGAATTAACGGTGTCAGTGCGTCCTTCGAGGACGGGTAGAATACAGAGTGCTTTCTACAGATGCGAGCAGAGCGCGTGAAAATGTACAGAGCTTAGCATGTCAGCATTACATTGACCGTGGATCACTTTGTGTAAAAATATAATATCACGCGAGAGTCTACGTGTCAATAAATTTTGTAAGCTTAAAGTGGTAAGAATATATTCGTAATCATAATAACACCTTCTATTAAAATGCCTGTCGTACACAATGCGAACAAACCGTTTCTGTACGGATTCAATTCGTGACGCATCAGAGGCCGTCAGCGAGTTCCATATCACACTACCAAACTCAAGTTTAGTACGTACTAGACAAGAAAATAAGCGAACAATGCATAAAGGATTCTTGAAGTCACGAGATAAGCGAGATAACAAACCCAGCATTCGCATGGAAGAGGAGACAATCTGTGTGACATGATAAGAAAAAGAAAGTGTGGCATCAAAGAAGATCCCAAGGTCACGAACCACAGTGACTCGTGCGATTGTGGCAGACTGGAGTACGTAAGTGTAAGATAATATATCGCGTTTTCGAGACATTGACAGAACTTTTGTTTTGCTTGGATTAAGATGCAAATAATTTTCAGAACACCACTCATATACACGTAGTATATCGGCTTGTAGAAGACTGCAGTCGTAGGATGACCGTACATTCATAAAGATCTTGATGTCGTCAGCAAACATTAATAAGTGTGAATTTCGTACGCATAGTTCCAGGTCGTTTACGAAGACGAGAAATAGGAGAGGCCCCAAGTTCCGATCCTTGAGGGACCCCAGATGTTGGTTTAAAAGTATCAGAATAGCTGTCTGAAATCCTAACAGTGCTCTGACGTTCAGTCAAATACGTCCTGAACCAACTCAAGAGTCCCGGTGATACTCCGTACAAGGATAATTTATACAAAAGAAAATCATGGTTCACTTTATCAAAAGCCTTAGTCATGTCGAAATACACAGTATCGACCTGATTACGGGTATGAACTATAGGAACTGTATATTCAAGAAACGAACACAGATTCGTTTCCACAGAGCGACCCTTCAAAAAGCCGTGTTGTAAACTGCTAAATTTCTGTCGAAAATAATAGGAAACATGCGAGTAAATAACCATCTCAAAGACCTTTGAAAAAGCACACAATAAAGATATAGGTCTGTAGTTGTTTACCTTACACACATCGCCACTTTTGTGTATCGGAACAACAACCGACCTTTTCCATGAGGCTGGAAAAATGCCAGTTCTCAAAGAGAGGTTAAATATGTGTTCTAAAAGAGGAGCTATAACATTCGCACAACCCTTTACAATAAAGTTTGGAATCATATCTATCCCAACTGACAACTTTGACTTTAGTTTCATTATTGCTTTTAAAATATCATCTGTGTCAACATGACCGATCACCAAAGAATCCTGGCAACCTAGTATTGTTAACTTTGGCACTACCTGAAAATACACTTGAAGAGTAGCACTCTTGAAAATGGCCTTGGAAAAGGTTCGCGACTTCTAAAGGAGAAGATGTGTAACCAGTGTCAGTCCGTAAACACACAGTGTTAATCGCTTCCTGCGTGTGCTGCTTGACAAATTTCCGAAACTCCTCTGGTTTTCGGTTCAGAAAAGTTTCGATTTTAGCTTTATAAACCCGTTTGTCATGTTTGAACAATTTGTTTTTCAACTTTGTCATTTTTGAACAAATTTGAACAGTATTTCGATTCTTTAGAAAACCAAGATAGATACCTTGAGTGCCTCAAGTTTCGCTTCGGAATAAACATGTCCATTCCATTCCTAATATATATGAGTAAAAGTCTCTGTCGCAGTGTCTACATTTTCATCATTTAATACTGTCGACCAAGTCCAACTCCTTAAGAAACCAGTACAGTCCCACGTAATCACCGGCACTGTAATTGTACCTGGGATAATTCTGGCGAGTAGACTTGTCACGCAAATGGTAAAAAGAAACAAGAAACGAGGAATGGAAAATATCTGGGCGTCCTAGGGCGTGATGATGGGCAAAGTATGATGGGCAAAGTATTTTGAAGATATTATTATTTAGCTAATCTTATTGCATCTAGTGTATTTCTCGGAAGCAAGGTGATAAGTGGCCCAGCGCGCATCGTTAGATTTCTATGAATGATAGGCGTTGTATGCGGACGTTAAACCACGCTGCATTACTGCTAGAGATGATTGTGCGAATAGGGATGTACTTATTTGTTAGAGCATTAACTTTGTCTACAAACACGTCCCAGTTATTTTGTACAATACGTTTATCAAAATCCTTCAGGAATATATCAAAAAACACACAAAAATCAGTATTTATGGCTTCAAAGTTTACATTTTTGTAGTTACGAATAGTTTTCACTTGTTTAATGGTTTTAGGTCGCGACAGGTTTATGCGAAGTCAAAGTAGAGAACAGTCGCTCAAGCCAGGTAAATAACTAATGCCAATACAAGATCCGGCTGAGGAGTTAGTATGACATCAAGGACGTTCGCGACAAGATGACGTCGTCCTGGTACGTTGTTTCACGAGTTGTGTGAATGAGAAGACAGCAGCACAATTATAAAATATCATTAGCTAGGGTGGAAAATAGAGCCATACTGAGTGTCTCGCTATCCCATGTTACATTTGGAATGTGGAAATCACCAAACAAAAATAAAGGTAACATGGGATAGCGAGTTCTGACTAGGTTGGTTACATCGTGGATCATTTACAAAACTGAAAGAATAAGTCGGGCTGAGGGGCGATAGCAAGCACCAATGACATTTCTTTGATGAACCATTTCCATGATAGCCTACACAATCTCCAAGTCAGTGGAGACATATATACACTGAGATGGGAATTCTTTAGATATAGCAAAAAGAACACCGCCTTCCCTGACGGGTAATGCACTCACAGCGATCAACTGAAAAACGATATGCGTCCTGGAAAATTTTATGGTAACGGAACTGAGAGTGCAGCCAGGTCTCAGCTCTAACATTTATGTCAGCATTGCAGCCATCTACGGCAGAAGTTAAGGAATCATGCGTGCTAATAACACTTCGAAGGTTAGAAAAAGTACCGATACATTAAATAAGATTCGTCCACTGCCCCTCGTGTTTTCCTATGTCAGACCACGTTTCGAAAGACTTGGCTGGTGGTTATCAGGAGTATGTTCCGACGCAAGTAGTATCACGCTTCCGGTTGCAGTGTCATACATGTATTGCTTCCTG
>JAZHYW010058835.1:0-17110 GCA_037355805.1 Ixodes ricinus | reverse complement strand
TGAAGGTATTGCCTAGGACTTTTGGACAGCCTTCAGCCCTAACCTCATCCAATTCATATAAGGACTGGGCAATTTATTGATTAACCACCAGATTAGTCCATAAATGCTTTAATTGAAATAAAATGTTTTAACCGTTTAACTAGTTTGATCTCTGAGTTGAAAATTCAAGTGACTAAAAAAAAATAGTTTTTTTTCTATGCTCTTATTTTTTTTTAAGATCCAACCTTTCCAATGTTAATTAGAGTAGTACTTCAGTGCGATCGTTACTGAGTGCCTATAACGTTTAAACAATAGCATACAACATACTCCACTTTTAAGAACATTCGCTACGCCACATTTGTGTGTATACAATGTATTTCACATGCAACCGCAACGTGGCATTTTTGACATTTCCAAAATAGTAAAACAACAACTTGTAGTCCTATTTGTAACAGTAAGAAAGCACAAATGAACAGAAGGACTGAAAACATACATGTTTGTTTCATGCTTTCTTTACTGTTACATCTGTTCCAACATGCTCGTCAAAACCTTCTGTAGTCCTATTCTTTTACATATAATCTGCCGGATATCGATCAACATAATCAATTAATTAGTCTTGTGCTAATAGTGGATTTTGAGTCTCAAGTGAATTCGCTGCTATAGTGGTTTTGGTCAATATTTTCGATTTGAATATCAAGTAGTTTTTCCACGCCCTTCACTACCATTAAAGGGGCCCTGCAATCATAATTAAGCTGTCTACCTTTTTTGCGGTTTCCACGTCTCTTGGGGTTCGGGGCAAGCCAGCGGGCACGGAGAGAGTAACTAAATATCAGTGCGTCATATTTTAACCGGACGACGCGGAAACCTCCTCCACCGACGAGGGCGACCCGCAGTACCGAAAGCGCGCGTAATGTGACGTCTTAGGTCCTGGGCTTACTACTGGTCAGAGCCGCTAAAAGCTTCTTTTTAGTCGAAATACAAAATATAAGTGGCGCGAACCGTTTCAATTATTTATAAAAGTAGTTTTTGTTCAGTATTTTAGATCAGAAAAGAAACAAATGCAGTTTATAAGTACGGAAACAAGAAATGATCCGTCGACATACCCGCCACCAAGCGGTGGAAAAGGCGGCGCATACTAGAAAGGAGTAGTGGGATCAGGCGCCGACACGGAAAGGTCCCGGATGTACGCGGCGGCGCTGCGGCCGTAGGGACCGAAGGACCCGACCGGCTCTGAGCTGCTCCCGAAGGCCTTCGGTGAGCAGCTTTGTCTTGCGGTTTGGCCTTTTCGCGGTATGGCAGCGCGAAGTGGCTCCCATTCTGAACTGATCTTTACCCCGTGTTTGCTGTCGCTTGTGGCCAATGAAGTGTCATGCCGAATTTGTGTTTAATCGCCGCAGCAAATGCAATGACAGCCGCTCTAGCTGCCCGCTACATACAGCCTATCCAGAACACGCTTTAGTGCCGCCTCTCGCGCCGTCAACACGGAGTACGGCAGCCGTGAGCGCTCGCTCAGCTCACTACCCCTCGTCTAGTTGACGGCCGCACAAGCAACCAAGGACGTCATGAAGGAGGTTATTTTTTGCTTGTTTTTGTAATTTAATTTGCCTATAACTTTTAACATAAAGTTGAAATTCGAGAAAAGAAAAGTGTCATTAAGTTACTACGTTCAGTGCGCGCTCAGGTTTGGTGCAAATTAAAAATTAGTAAAAAAGTCATTGCAGGGTCCCCTTCAAGGTAGCAATTTGGGCCAGTTGGTTCATGATCACCTCAAAAAGCATCCAGAAAACACATAGGACGAAGGAAGCAGACAGAGTGCTCTTGTCTGTCCACTCCCTTGGCCTTGTGTTTTTAGGTGCTTCCACTACCATTGCATAATGCTTAGACAAAAATCCAGCTAAACCTGTAAAAGTTGTTCCACTTGTTCATTTATAAGCCAAGTTTAATCTATCTATATTTATGAGCCGTGACCTCAGAAGGTCTGGTGTCTTGGGATAGCAAGTACACGACGGATTTGACATAAAAATGAATCCTATACAGATGGCCAACTATACCCAAGTGAGTGAATTCTACAAATCTTGCTATGTAAAATATTCTTTCTTTAATCTCAAGTTAAAAAAGAATGAATCGGCGCATGATGACACCAGGTTGTAAAGGCATCTCTGACTAACATAGTGTATTCTTGCATAACAGTTTAATTTTGAAACTTACTACAATTTAGATATATAGATTCACAAAGTTTCTATTTATTTTCAAGTACAGTCGGCACGGGTGCACCATCCCGCTTTGAATGTATACTTTTCTTCCAAGCACGCAATTACGATATTTCTACTTTTCCAAATATTGTAGTAGTTACCCCGCTGAGTGCGTCTTATTGGAGCACCGATGTAATGCAGAGAAAAGCAACACCCGCGGAGCTCGCTTTCTGTGGGTATTGTTTCTCCACAGCGCACCGGTGCTTGGTAAGAAGCGCACTCAACGTGGCTAACCCGCCGCATTCAACACATCGAAAAACGCAAATAGTGCAGTTCTTCTCGAAGCGAATATCGATTAGTGTATTCTTCGGAACTACTATTCGAAATTTCGAATATTCGCACAACCCTACAATTAATTACTCAATTAAAGGGTGTTACTTATTTAGATAAATTTTTTAAACTGACATCTAGTAGTCATTATCATTCCATTATTTAATGAAAGCTACGGGTTGTGCAATACAAAACAAGATGCATAGAACCTGCAATCCTACAAACCAAAGTAGCAATATGATGGATGCATCCAGCTCAGTATTTCTCACTTTGCCAAATTTCTACACACGCAAAACAATACCTTTCACAAAAAAAAAAAAAAATCTACAAAGACACTTAAGACTGCTAACGTGTCAGCATGCGAAAGCATTCGTATACGTAGCGTATTCCTACAAGCTGCGCGCCACGGCGAGCTCAGCCGTGCAGCCTCTCCGGAGTCTGCCCTGGCGGGCTCCGCAGGCTCTGGCGGCCGGCCGCTCCCTCTTACCGGCGGCCGGGCCGCTGCGCTGCCATAGAGAGGGCTTCCTGTGGGGTGGCGTCCCTTGGAACTACGCCGCGTGCCAGCCATGGGGTGGCTGCTACAGACTACAGCCTTCGCTCCGTGGGACAGCGGGATTTAATTATAAATGCGAGTTCGATACGAGCATGCGCTCTAAACGGTGCCCTACAAATATGCCGTCCAGCGAATACCCCCATATCGTCGTTGCAGCAGAGCACAAGTATAGTAGGAGCACATGCGTGCAAGCAACTTTCTAAGGTTCTGTTGCGACAGCACTGGTAGGCCAGCTATACTATCCAGAGCACAGTTTCGGTAACAGAAACAACATCCCACGACATTCGCCCCTTCAAGTGATGTGCGTTCTATGTGTACCGTGCGTACGTGCTAAAGTTTGCATGCGCATTTCGTTCCTGATAAAAGTGGTGGGATCGTGCCATTTAGGACTGATTTAGGAAACATCACTACTCACTTTGTCTTTGTTATTATCATTCACTCCCCGTCTGCATACGCACGTGGACACGAAGCAAGCGGAGAGGTATCTTACGAGTAGCGTTGAAGCAGCGACGGGAACGCAAGTGCCTTTGAACTCCCGCCGCATCAATGACGGCCAAAACTGGCCGGCCTCCGTGCTCCGCGCATAATTTTAAAACGCCGCCGCTAGATGCCGCAAAATTTCCGGAAAGGTCTATTGCATGCAGTGCAAATCTGATTTTTGAATCGGGGAAATAAATCCGAATCCACCCAAATTCGGTTGCCTTTTTCATAAAATAAAACTGCTCTAAACAAAAACACTCTACACACTCTGCAACGCTGTACCACACCGAGACAAAGCATTGTAAGGGTTTTGGGAGGTGTCCACCCCACCTTTCCCGGTGATAAATGTCACGTTGAAATTCGTTGAGACTGCATCTTTAGCGAGACAGCCTAATTCATAAAAGAATTTAAAAAAGCAAGAAGAAAAAAAGAACGCCAGGAAGCTTTTACTTATATTGTAAAATACAGAGTCTACACCCACATTGCAATAAGCACCCACTGCCCCCTTTTTGAGACATTTAAAGTATAGGCAAGGGGCATTTCAAGTGCCCACCACAGTGCCCTTCCGCTTCAAGTGCTCTTCCGTTTCAGTCGCTTCTCCGAGGAGCCAGTGCCAAGCAGTGAAACTTCACGCGCACAGCGTCGGTGCAAAGTGGTAAAGTTTGACGTGAGTGCACTGGCACAAAGAAGGCTCGAGGAGAGAGGAGTGGCTGCTTTAAAAATTAACCGCCAAGCCAAACCTCTGCACCTCTCCTATACCGTACCATTAAATCAAACAGGAGCCTTCACTACCATGTGCCCTTTTGGCTCATGCTTACACTTCACAGCGCACAAGAACAGACACACCTCGAAAGTCCCCTCACACAAAGAAAAAAACACTCACACAGCGCAGTGTGAGTGTTCTTTTCTTTGTGTGAGTGATCTTTTGAGGTGTGTCTGTTCTTGTGCGCTGTGAAGTGTAAGCATGAACCACCAACTCACCCAAGCTGAAGTGTTGACCCTTTTGGCTTTTCTGCCCTCAGACCTAACAAACAAACATCCCCATGTTTTCGTGATTATCTCCAACTGTTGACTGGATGCTTGTTCAGTATTTTACGATGCGCTTTCCGAACCTGTAGGCAACGTGAGGAACTCACTTTTTAAGTTGCACGTCCTTGAAGAAGATGGACGCGTGAGAAAAGAGTGCGTGCAGCACCCTGTGGCTGATTTGCATACTGGGGCTCAGGACAATGGACACGTTCTGGAGGTTCATCTTGTTGTGCTTCTCCTAGAAAAAACAAACACGTCGAGAATCACCGAATATGGTCCCGCCCATCAAAACTGTTCCTTAAATTTATTTCAAAAGTTGACCGAAAGCCATGGTCCCAAATGGTAATGCACTGAAATCATACCATATGTGCAGGGTTCCATGTTTCCGGATAAATCCGAAAAAATTAGAAAAACACTCGTCGATATAGTTTTTGCCAATTTGTGTTCATCCGAAAAACCCTGAATTTCAAGATCACCGCGGCAACATAAAAAGCGGAAAAGACGGTATCTTACAAAGAAGCTTAATCAGAGCATGAGATTGGAGGTCCTAACGAAAGGCCAATTTAATTTCCTTACAAATCTCAAACCACTGAAGAAAGGGGGTTTACGTTTTAGCTTGTCAAGGTTAGTTCAGGACAACGGGTCATGGTACATCTGGGTCGCGACAACAGCCATTGTTTAGGTTTCTTGTTTGGACCGCACTACAGTCGAATCTCGTTAATTCAAACTCGAGGGAGACCGAAAATTTCTTTGAAAAAACACGAGGTACATCTAAGCACTTCTTATGAGTTGCAAATGCGAAAGCATGCAAGCCGCACGTCCGCTCCCTTTTTCGTCTGCTGCATACTTTTCGTCGCCGGTCAGCGCGCGTGCTCCCTGGGAACGCTGACCTTGGACGCTCCGTGTTAACGGCGTGCTGATGGACACGCAGCGCCATAGGGTGAGCGATCATGGAAACTGACCAGCGCAGCGGGCGAAGGGAGCCCCGTCGACGTGCGCCAGCCAACGGAATTGAAGGTGAAATCCATCAGCTTTACTTCGCTCTCTTGGGATGAGGGAATCTAGGAGCCGTTTTCACGCTTCAAACTGATGACGTCAGCTCGCTCCATGAAACAGCTAATGCTTTCGCATTAATAAAGCGAAGTTTGATTTACCGGGAGTTTCCTCCCATAGAGACGCATAGGATGGGACCTGCATGTTAGTTTGAATTATTGAGAGTCAATCTGTATTTGCAGGCTTCTTAGCAGAAGGCAGTGTAGTGTTTTATAATAGCAATAGCTATGAACCTATATATTTTAATGGAGGGCAGGGCAGCAGAAGCTTCCACGCTTCCCAGTGACTATGTTCAAGAGTTTAATTATTTCAAGGTATTGACTTTCAATGAGGCTACACTTCTTAGCAACATTTGTTGTGGGATGAGTTAATATTGCCAATGGCAAAACACCAATGCCAAATCCAGCTGCAGAAATATCATGCAATACAGGTGAGTTCTGATGAATTTAAGGTACCCTATGTTTGAATCCAACCTTTTGTATTATTATTCAGAAATTTAAAAAAAAAATTTAGAAAACAGTAAATTTAAATTTAGAATTTCGGAGACTTGGGAATTTAACAAAAATAAACTCCGATAAACTTCGATTATTCAGCAAGAAATAAACTCCAAAAAACAGTTTCTGAATTTTACAAAAATAAACTCTGATATATGCCAGAAAAAAAAAAGAAAAAAAAGTATAGCTGATGTACATACAAGGCTACTTAATACAAACAACAAAAGCTTTTGAGCCCCCACACATTGACCGAGTGGCCAAATTTACGAACCACAGGCACATCAAAGCCCACACCAATACGAGAAGAACATTGTCCTTTACCCGACATCGTGAGAAGGCTGTCCAGTGAAGCAAAATAAACTGTTGATTGTCCAATTTGGAGTGGGACAGGAGACATGCATACATTAGACTAGGGATTCTCAAAACTTTACGAGGAATCCCTCTTGGTCTTGGCATTAAAGGGGTCAGGACACGTCAAAAATAAGATACGTGATAACTGTACTGCTAGGACCCATTGTATGTTCCTACAATCCTGCTAAATTTGTTTTGAAAATGGTGCGGTAGTTTTGTGAAACAATCGATTTATATGCGGGATCCTTGCCCTCAGAGACTAGGTTCTCTCGACGTTTCGAGCATCAGCTTCCTCGTTTACCTTTTGCGTTTCGAGCATGCGGTCCGTGACGATCATGTCTACGGCATCGCTCGCTTCGTCGAAGTCTTCGACACTGATCGCAGCAGCGATGGAGAGCGATTGTTATCAAGAGATGTTGGAAGCTGTTTATTTTGACTGCGACCCGCTGGCGACCAGCTACGGCGACAGCGAGTCACGGACGAACTCGTCGTGGTCGCCGCTGTAAGGGGCAATCTCGCAGGTGCATGCAAGGTGGAAGGTCAAAGGGCCGGGGGCGAGAGTGAGAATAATGTTCGGGTTGCTGAGTTGTGCGAGCGGTTTTGATTGTACCGCAAGGAGGAGAGCTCGGGCGATCAGGGGGCGCCTAGAATGAGAAAGTGTTCATGATCACAGGGTTATTGGGCACCATGGTGTGACAACTTTAACAGGATTGCCTGGTCGCCAAATGAAAATGACCGAAATTCGTAAATTGATTATTGCAATTACTAGAGCTCTAAAAATCGTGAAACTTGGCGTATATACTAAGTAGCCTAGGAGCATTCCATTTCAAGAATGATATATCTGTTTAATTTTTGTGCCCTAGCCCCTTTAATGCAGTAAAGCAGTAGACAAGACCACAGATCATATAAACAAGTAATGTGCACGCTAGGGAGTGCTTGCTTGGCTCATAGTTATGCATCAATGAATGGCTTAGATCTGCTAAACTCATGCTTATATTGAAAAAGAAAATGCTTTACTCAGGAGCAGGGACAGTCTTTGGGAGCTTGGGGAACCTTTATACGTATTCCGGGGAACCCGGTTTGACAATACACACATTTGACGACAGAATGCAATTAGAGGACCATCAACACGATTAAGATGATTCTAAACGCAAACCTACCTGGACAAGGAGTGCATTGGGTACAGACCAAACATACAATGGCTATGAAGGCACACAAAATGTACGATTGTGGCCAATATGAGCCGAAAAACCACGATACGTGGTGTGCGATACCTTTGTTGCCCCATTAAATAGCAAATAAATAAACCATTGCATTTGTTACACCTGCCTGCCGCAACGCTCTCCTCCTGGCCCTGGCATTCCCCGAGCATCCTCCACGGTCCCAGTCGCCGGCAATGTCTAAAACGGATAAATGCGACACAGTGCCTCGAAGCACGCTTGCCGCTCGCTCCACAAATCTCCTCCACAACCAAATTTAGTTCCAATAGTGCCGGTTGATTAAGCCCCATGCTCGAAGCCCCTCCCAAGGAGCTGGATTACTTACCATGCGGATGACGTTGGTCATGTGCACAAACACCCAGGAGAGCAACAGCCGGTTAGGGTTCGGCAGCTGCTCTATCAACCTTTGAATGGCTTCCACGCGCTTTGTTTCGTCTTTATGCCTGCGTGTAGACAAATGACGGCAACTTTAGGTACAGCACACGCAGATCATTTACCCGCAGTGCGGTATGGAATAATGGAGAGCAGGTTTCATACTGCAAGTGTAATCTTTGCACGATTCTAATGCACACTTACAAAAAGATCCAAGCAGACAAGGTCACTGAAAAACACGAAAGAAAACCAAAAACGCTCAGTGCAAGTGTGCTTATCTTAGCCTTGTCAACGGCCAACTTCTGTTGCACCCACTGCATTTGGGACCTTTATTTCTTTGACATGTGGGAATGATGTCGGTAAGACTGACACACAATGCAATCTAGGAACATTACGCGTGTTAATTTTTTTTTATTTATATGGAAATCTGCATTATTGTTTTGGCATTATTGCAGGATACTTTGTGTACAGAACTTTTCTCCTAACTATTACACAAAAAAACATTTTTGATCTAGCACAAATAAAAAAAAAATATCAGGCAAAACTCCCTTAATGTTAAAATATTAAAAAGAAACACATACAGACAGACACACAAAAGAAACACACACAGACACACACAAAAACAAAAAAAAATTAATTTTAACAATAAACACCACTTTGAAAATCAGGCAAAAATACATCCTTCGGCAACTTGTTCCACTCTTCGATTGTTTTGGAAAAAACGAAAAGGCAAAAATATCAGTACGACAAGAGTAGGGTCGCATTTTTCTTGGGTTGTCTGCTCTTCCCGATACATAAAAAGGATACTGCAGAAATGTCTCCTTGCTGAGTAGGAGGCGATTTTTATATATATTATCAAAGAATTTTAACCTAAAAGATTTTCTTTGTTCGCTAAGTGCTTCCCAATTTAGAGTTTCCTCATACTGGTGACGCTCGCTCCAAGTTGATAATTATTTAAAACAAATCTAGCACATTGGTTCTGAACTTTTTCAAGTTAATCTATTAGATTATTGTAGTGAGGGTCCCAGACAATTGACGCATACTCTATACATGGGCGAATAAAAGTAAAATACAAAGTTTCCTTAATTTTGCTTGATTCCTGTCGGAAATTTCGTCTTATAAAATTAAGCATACATACTGCCTTTAAGGCTATCATATCTACATGCGCTTTCCACGTTAAATCACTAGACATCGTAACGCCTAACTACTTTACATTTTATTCGGTTTTAATTATTGCATTATTTACTATATAGTTAGATAAAATGGGACATCTTTTTCTAGTAAATCTCACGTGCACACACTTTTTAACGTTTAGTAGACTCATCCTCCAACTGGAGCGCCATTCAGAAATTTTGTCCATATCGGTCTGTAAAATATTGATATCATTCACATCCTTAGTTACTCTACAAACAATGCAGTCATCTGCAAACAGTTTTATATTTGATCGAATTCCATTGGCGATATCATTAACATATACCAGAAGGAGCAGAGGACCCAAGACAGAACCCTGGGGGATACCAGAACTGATACATACATATTCAGGATTTTTCACCATTTAGTAGCACACATTGCTTTCGCTCGCTCAGGTGGTCCCTGAGCGAGCGAAATAATTACTTTATTTTATGTATGTGTCCTGACAAGATGAATTTGCTAGAAAGAAACATAACTTAAAGGCTCAGCAATGTGATTGCGTGTACTGCAGGCACTGTTTGTATTTCACCACACTTTCTGAAAGGAGCAACTGTAGTGCCCATGGAGCACATCGCAACATGACCCAAAGTCAGTGATGGAAGCGGCATTTGACGTTTTGTGGCAGGTTCTGCAGCAGGCAAAATATTGGTCTGGAGCAGCCGCTGACGCTTTTGGAGCAATGCCAACATTTGCTAGCGTATCACTTGAAAATAAAAAAGTGATTGCATCTCTAAATGAGTTGGTCTATGATGATGATTGACGGTTCCTCTTTGCTACTGGAGCATATTACTTATTACTTTTGGTGATAAAAGTAGACGGGATGCAAAGGAACACAGAGCCCCCTTTTTAGAAATAAGGCTCTGGACAGAGTAGGCTCCATTTACAATGGGTACTAAAAAAATGGTCAAAAAATAAACCGCAGCGCAACCCTTCAGTTGGGATAAAGCCTACCTCCCCCCCCCCATTTTACACTCGGCAGTTTATTACGTAAATACAATTTTTGTAAAATGCCAGCAAGGACCAGCAAGTCTGCCACACGCTCTATCGATAGAAACGCGTCCCCCAAGTTTTATCAACCTACCAAACTCGAGACTCCAATATCATAAACTGCAAAAACAATCACTTGCAAATATTATGAAAGCCTATACTCGCGTTTTAAAGGTGACACAGCTCTTTAGCGGCGTTAAAAACAGAGTTGAGTCAAAGTTAGCTATCTTTCGATTGACAGCTGCACAGGAACTATCGTGACTACCCTATTTATTCAAATATAGACCCGTGTTTTTTAATGCGAATAGCATTCTTTGGATACTTCACGCACTTTTCGTCTATGTATCTATCTATCTGGCTATCTAACCTCTTACGCCGCGGGTCGATAAATAAATAAAAAAGACCGGCGCCGGCTGGGATTCGAACCGTTGACCCTTTGATCAGCAGGCAGACGCGCTAACTACAGAGCTATGAAGGCAGTCATTCAACGCACTCTAAACGGTTGTTTATATCTTTACCATAGGACGCGCTTTACAGCGCTGTCACAGTACCGCGTGCGCGGCGTTCCATGCACGAGGGCTCATTCCGCTCTCGTGAGGCTGAGCACGGCCGCTAGCTCACCCTCTCCCGCGCTCGGGAGAGGGTGATGTAGCGGCCGTGCTCAGCCTCACGAGAGCGGAATGAGCCCTCGTGCATGGAACGCGCGCGCACCGGTAGCTGTGACAGCGCTGTAAAGCGCGTCCTATGGTAAAGATATAAACAACCGTTTAGAGTACCGTTGGTTGAGACTAGCTGAGACGCCAGAAAGTCTGGTCGGTACCATTTTGAGTGTTTGTGCGTATGGCGCGTGCTTTGCTCGCCTTCCTAAGTGACACAAACGCACGTGCTGGGCTGCGGAGATTGTGCGCAGGGCTGTGAAAGTGTCAACAAATTTAGAATCGCCTCAAGAGTGGGCTGGCGTATCTAGAGTGTGCCGGCCACCTGACGAACGCGCATAACTCCGCACCGTTTGATGCTATTCGCATTAACGTAGATAATCATTCCCAAAGGATGGGTTCTGCTGATTTTTTCTTCTCTCTTTTTCTCAATTCAGATTGTTTTCATTTTTTTTTTTTAAAATTGGTGATTAATCTGCAATTAAGACAAAGGTTGATTCGCAACAATCCCGAGCATAAATTCCGTGCCTATCGCGCTAACCCTCCCCCTGGTCAGCCGCTGCTCCTAGCACTCCGGTGCAAAGCGGTGAAGTTCAACGCGTGGACACTGGTGAGATGCGGTGAAAGGTTGACGAAAGTGGCGCAAGTGCCACGGTACCCTTCAGCCATGGCAGCAAGGCATGTGGCAGACACAACAATCGAGTGATCTCACCGGGGCGTACAAGACTCCGGTTCTGTCTTATCACAGTAGCCACCATCTTACTATTTTGCAAAGTTTTCTCGAGACTTTTAGCTCCTGACATTGCGGACATTGTCTGGAAATTTAGACGATGTCGGCGATTGACCGGCCAGAGCCATCTTGATGCCGCTTCACCCGAAGTCAACGCTACGGCCTACTCTGCGAGCCAATGGGACATATCAAACGGCGTCAAAGCACAACATCACCGGCATTTGTTATTTCCCTGTACGTGATTTATAATCAGCTCAACGAATCCAGTGCAGCGAATGTCCCGGGACTTGCGCATTTAGTATGTGTGTTTAAGGTTGTAAGCATATGAGCCTTCTGACTGTGCTCCGACTTAAAATGAAACAAACCATGTGGTGAGTAAAGAAGCCATGAAATAGATATTGCACCATTTTTTCTTTCCTTCTACTTCTGCAAATATTAGGGTCGATCAATAATGAAATATTTGATATTTTGCTCTAAGCCCATCTTGGAGAAGGTGCGGCACAATTCTAAGCAAAAATGCCATTTTCGAGACATTCATGGTGCAAATTGCTTCATGGTGGTAGTCTGCTACGAAGTTTCATTCGTGGCACAATTTGGCATAAATGGCGCAGAACTTCCATCACTGCAATATGCTAAAATGCTAAAGGTGTGGTGCGTCATTAGACAACCTATTTCTCCTTCAAATTTTCTAATTTAAGGTCGTGCTTGTGGCCCATACGTGATTATGGCACTTGCACAACTGTGCATGCTATAGTGTGATTTTACGCCAAGCGATCCACACATAACCTCAACCCTCACGGATTTGGTCGAAAAAAATTGTATGTGTGTTTGGTGATGTAAAAGTGTTGTTTCCAAGATACTTTTGATATACTAATTTTTTTGTTTTCTTTGCTGACCATTTCGAATTTTGCAAAAACCAGAAGCTCCAAGGGGTAAAGAGCAGAATTTTTTTCCAAGCGGTTTTGCAACGAGACTGCGAAACGAACACCACTTTTACTAGGTAAATATATTCTTCTAAATTATACACTATGTTTTGTCACATATTTCCGAACGTTTCAAGGGTTCAGATGCATTAAAAATGTCCTAAAAGCTGATATTTAACCTTATATTTTGAAAAACACACTACCATATAAAGACTTAAAACTTGTGTGTTCATAGTGAGGAAACAAAGTATATTTAAAAAATATTTTGATAAACCATTTCTTTAAAAATAAATGTCACAATATTGAATATTGCAAACAACTAAATTTTCGCAAGGACCTAATTTTAGCGAATTTCGCCAATGCGCCTACAATTTGCGAAAAATACGTCCCGCGAACAATTCGGGCAATATGTGAACGCTCACGTAAAGCTACACTCGATTCGCGAAAATTAGAACCCGCAAATAATTTCACATTTAGTTTGGCCCGATTCACGAAAATTTGAGCCCCGCCAAAATTAAGTCGTTTTACAGTATATAGCATAATACTCGGTTTCCAAAAAAAATAAAACTCGTGAGGCGGTTGGTCTAAAAATATATACTCAACGGTTATAAATAGTATAAACTTCACACAAACAAACAAGCAAAATTAGAAAAAGTTATTGTTTAAAAGTGACAAAACAATTCTTTTATTTTGAGAATATCCAGTATTGAAAATATGAATACTGCTAAACGACTAAATTTTGCGGGGACTAATTTTGCGAATTTCCGTGACGCCTACAAAAGCGAAAAATACGCTCCGCGAATAATTCGGAGCACTATGTGAACGCCACTAGGCTTACACTCGATTGCAAAAATTAGAACCCGCGAATAATTTCAACTTCTTCAGCTTTGGCCCGATTCGCGAAAATTTGACCCTATAAAAGTGGGTTGTTTACAGATAAATAGTTTTCAAAGCAAAAACCAAAGGTGTTTGGTGTAAAACCACATACTTTATGCCAATGTAGCTCGTAACTAAGACAACAAACAAGCAAAGTTTTAATGAAATATTATTTTCTCAAAGCAAGGAAAATATGTTTTAACATTGGCCACATGCTACCCCATTGCTCGGTCACAAACTTTTAGGAGATTTGTGTTTATTAATGCGAAAGCTATTAACTGTCTCATGGGCGAGCTGACGTAATCAGTTTGAAGCGCAAAAACGGCTCCTCAGTTTCCGCGATCCCAATAGACCTTTCCAGCGGCAGTCTCGAGCAGGCGACTTACAGCGCGCGTCCTGGTTTTGAGAGGTGCGTCAGTGTTGTCCGACTGCGCTGGGCTGTGGGTTTTCTAGTCAGTGGGCTGTGGCAGCCTGCGTAGGCGCACTTCCGGACGTTGGTGGAGGCTAAATTAGCCGCATTCTATTTTTTATTTTGTGTTCTATGGCTTCAATAGAATTTCTCGGGGTTTTCAAGAATGCATTGTACTATTTTTGGGAACAAAAACAAAGAAATGAAAGCTGTTTTGGTGAGATCCGTGCGCGACAGAACACATGCCTCTGGAATGTTTGTTTCATATTATATTGAGTCTTTTTACGGCACCATGCGCCAGCCGTGGCAATCTACAAAGGTCTTAACCGTCAGAAAATGTTTGACCACACAGGATATCCGACTGCACGGATGTTCCCCTCCCACAACATGAAATTCAACGAGTCTCATCAATCGAACAACATATATTGTATGTACCAACGAAGAATGCCAGTTTCAACAGATTTGAGGGTGCAAGGTCTATAGAATAGACAGTGTATGTCCACTTATACAGTGACTATAGTCCCTGCACACTTGATTTAATCCGTTTGTTTTAGGACAATGTTTCAGAGGGCTGTTTTTTTGAAGAGCATGAAGAAACTTTGAACGAACGTGTCTATTCCGTCCCCACACCCCAAACCTACATTATCAGCATTTTTTTTTTTTTTTTTTTTTTGCGAAACCCGGAACATCGCCGGGAAGGCTTTGGAGATTATCTCAGCGGAGATAATCCGTCAAGCACGTCGAACACGGCGCGCGGGCATAACCCGGCTGTTCGACATTCGCTCTCTTCGTTCAGCTTCCCGCGGAGGCCCGAGCAGGCTACGAGCCCTGGTCTTCCCTGGTTCTCACAGTGGAAGATAGCACACAAGGTAAGATCCTAAACAGGCAAATAAAGTAAAACTTCCAAGAAAAAAAAAAGCGGCGAACTCCGAATGCACAATGCAGGCAGTGGGGAGCCACGCGACCGGGTTTCTACAGCTCAGGCGGGTGGCAGAACTTTGCTGATAGGGTCACTGTTTGCAGCCATGCGGCGGGAGAGCTCTTTTGTGGTCCTATAGAGCCATCGCCTTCTGTCTGTCTGGCACGCGCTGCCGCTGGGGCTCCCATTGGCCGCTGCGTCATGGCGTCCGAGATCCTGGAAGCGCGCGCGCGATTACGCAGACGGACAGCGGGATGACGTGCGGTTTGCATGATTTTGCATTCACAACTCATAAGAAATGCTTAGGTGTACCTTGAGTTTTTTTTGCAAGACGCAGCTTCTAATCATTTGGGTTCTGTTTTCTTGTTCTGAAAGTGCCTGTTCATTCAGACCCGAGCGCTTGAATCTTCTGGGCTGAATTTTCGAGATGTCGGCTCACATTGGCTATAGGGCTGCGTGTGGCCTTGTCGAGTCAGTCTCGCTCTGGCTTGGTGTTATGCCCCCAAATCGCTGCCCGCTTTTCTGCTGTCTCTTTTCTTGTTCTTCATTTTGCTTGGCACAAGTTCGCCGGATTAAACCTTCGGTCTGAAATGGGATTTTCGCCGCTTGCTCCTGTCATTCGTGATATTTCTGTAGGAATAAACCTGAATCTTCTAGAAGTCTGTGACGGCGGGTTGCTGGCTTGACTCGCGGTGATATTAAGTGGGACATTCCGGTCGTTCTTGGAGGCTGTTTGCTGGTCGTCTTTGGCAATGCGACCTCCAGGTGTTGCTGCGTTTAGCTATCCCAGCGACACAGGGAACGGTTGGATAATCGTGGCAGCTGATTTGTTTCACCGGGTACGCTTGGGATAAAGCACTCGCGTTGGGGGCTGCGGTAAAGGTAGTGAAGTTTTCGTCGAGTTGAGTCCATCGCCCTCGACGGCGCTCCCCAAGTGCTGGTTAGGGGCCGAGGCTCATCGTACATGGCGCAACTGCACGAGGGCTACTTCGCTCTGAGCCACACCGACTACCGTTGAACCACGGCTTACCATTCGTGGCCAACCGGCTGGTCGAGCGACATATGGTATTATGGGCTGCATGATCTCGATGTATATACATGGACGTGGAACACAAGATGTGGGATAAGGTATAGCCCTATATGGTGCGTTCTTCCCTGCGGTTCGGGAGACCACTGGGGTTGCCCCTTTTGGGCTGGTGCAGGGCAGAAAAATGGCGAAGGTGTTTGTACGCCTTTTTGCGTTCACGACCCAACTGCAGACGACACTGGCGACACCCAGCTGGTCACCCAGCGGGCAGAAGATGGCTGACCAGCTAGCCTGCCTTCGAATAAAGGACCAACAGCGTGTCGATGCTGAACCTTGGTTGCTGGGCGTGATTTCCAGCTCGGAGTCAGGGTGTGGTGTGGGCGCCATTTGCCGCCTCGGCCTGAAGGCATTGCTAAATGCTGCTGGACCCTACAAGGTCATTTGCATGCCTTGGGGACTTGAACTACGAGGTGCTGCCCACCGAACTGGACCTTGAGTGCGCCCTTATCTGCAACCCGAAGTGGTCCACGTCGATGATTTCAAGTTCTTCTACTCTCGTGCGTATAAGTGATGCTGCATGCTTCTATTTCGTCACACCACCTTTTTTTTAACCATTTGTTTTTTTTTTTTTTTACATTGCGTTGGGAGGATGTGCTTTAAAGGGGGGGGGGATATGTCAAGGCACGAGGCCAAGCAAGCAGCGCCTGGTCATGGACTTCCTAGAAGTTTCGTGAGGGGACAGGGCCGTAACTTATCATTTCATCCTACTTTTTCTCGAAAGTGCGTCTGTTCATTCTCACCCGAATGCTCAATGCAAAGCGCTTTTTGGGCCCAATTTTCGAGATGCCAACTCGCATTAAGAATAATAGATAAGGACCTGCTGTCTCGGCGCTCAATCTTCATTTTGTTTTATTTCAGTCATTACCTCATCAGCTTCGGATTGAAATGGGATTTAACTTCTGCTCTAGTCATTCTTGACAATATATGATGCAATGGGGTTGCATGGGGCCAATGATAAAACATATTTTCTCCACCTTTTGAAAAATAATACTTCAGTCGAACATTGACGCTTTAGTTGTCTTAGTTACAAGCCTACATGTGATATGCAAGAGTATATGATTTTATATAGCGGCTTTGGACGGCACATAAAACTGTATGTTTTTAAATATTTTCATTCAAATTCTAAAAAAAAATTTTTTTTTTTACTTTAAAAATTTTTCTTTTTTTTAACTTTGCTCTTTTGTTGTGTGAATTCTTAATATCTCTAATCATTGAGCCTATATTTCTTAGGCCGACCACCTTCTTGAGTTATATTTTTTTGAAAGCTGAGTATTTTGCT
>JAZHYW010058834.1:0-51606 GCA_037355805.1 Ixodes ricinus | reverse complement strand
TCGACTGACGACGACGGCAGAGAAGCCGGAATAACCAGCTGGAAGCTCTGTTCCAGTGCGCCCGAGCTGATCCAGAACCCCGACGATGCTCCCGAGCCCGAGTTCAATTCCCGAACCCCAAATCGCGTAGGCGGGTCGGCCAGCGCCCTCGACAGAGCGGGAAGTAATTCCTACGAATCCTCAACATTAGGTGAAGCGCCGACCGCTCGCGCGAGATCCCTGCTTTACCGTTCGACGCTGGTCTCCGGTGACCGTTCTTCCGCGATTCCAAGTTCTAACGAAGTGTTGGAGCTCGCGGATTCATTTTGCCCTAGAGAAGGTTAAAATAATCATGTCGCGTTTGTAACAAAAGCTGTCGAGCTCGGCTGTCATTTGAAACGTCGGGCTGCCGGTTATACGCGATGTTTTCGTTCTAATGATGACCGTCGCAGCACGGCATTCAAGACTTGCATTTTTCGACTAGGTAATAATGGACTTCAGGAGGCCCGCGACGTCGAGAAGGATTTCCAGGACTGTACGCTTACGCGAGTCCGATCGGAAAAAAATGACCAGGAGAGGGACGCCAACTGTGCTAGAGTTCACAGGGAGGGCTCGGCCCCATGACGGCTCTTTTTGTCAGATGATCTACTGTAGCTTACTGTGGCATTTCGCCGTGGCCTACTTTCTGTTCCGCTGCTTCCAGTGATGCAAAAATAAAAATCGTGCTCAAGCTCCCGGGAAGGTGTAGCCAGACAGCGATGCCCTAAAGCCGTTAGCCACACTGCTTGTATGTACATCATACAAAAAGACAGTCCTGCAAGCATCCGAGTGGCCGCTTACGGCAGCTGCCATGACATCAGCCACGTGCACGGGACTCTATGGGGAAAACACGAGAAGGAGAGCCGTTTCCCCCGTTTCTAAGCTGTTGCCGGCACTGCAACTTTTTGGCTGCTTTTTGGAGAGCCTGTCAAATAACATGGGCAAACATTAACGCTGACAGCCTCCACAGTTCTTATCAACAACCGTTCAGCGGTCCCAGAGTGAGCTTTGCTGGGCCAAAAATGAAGTGCAGCTCAATCAGACAAGAGTTACACTACAGTTGCCTTGAAGGTCGGTAGTGGTTTCAGTGAGTTGGGTTTGGCAGACGACAGAAGCTTGAAGGCTTTGCTACACGCAATTCTGCTCTCCTGGAAAAAGCCGCTGTCAATATGAAACTTCTTCGGCATTAGTAAACTTCTGGGCTTCCCCGAGGATGGTTTTAATGACGGCAAGTTTCTTTGTTTACTGCATCCCCAAGAGCAAGCATGCCAGCTCCAGCCGTAGGTGCTCCGGCATGTTTGATTTTTTAATGGGCGTTCGAATGCTCGACAAATACCGATTCGATCTCCAAGCAGCCGATATAATGATTGCAGCACGTCATAAAAATACTTGCCTTTGAGCGCCGCGTAGAAGCTCCAATATTCCTACTTTTGCGTGTTTCTCCCATAGACTAGCGTGTATTGCCTGGTGTCAAGCAATGGCCGCCAGGTGGTACCACCAGCGAAGCTTCGATCTGCGATCCAGCCTACTGCAATAGAGATCTGTGGTATAGCCATTAACACCCATGCAACATCCATCCATCCGTCCTTGTAGGACAGTCACATTGGTCACAGAAAAGCTGTCTGCAGACATGTTCAAAGCATACATATGTATGAAGCAAACGTGTTTTGAACATGCACGAGGCTTTTGGTGCTTAATTTCTAGGCTAGGTGGCGCAAGCTACCGCCCGATATAAAGAGTACAGCCGTTAGCATCCATCCATCCATCCAGCAGCGAACACCACGCCTTTTGTATGATGTTTGGAGCCGTACGATTGTGGTGGCTTTATGGATTTCTGCAAAATTTATGAAGACATTCTACACGCTATGCCATTCGTCTTGTGCAACCAGTGGCTTTACTCCGTTTTGTCATTAGTAATTGAGTTGTTTATCTGACACCTGATTGGTTGAATTCCCACTTAACTAAATGACTGGTTTCTCAATTAAGTGGGTTAGAACGATGAGGGCTTGGCTAGTTACGACATGAGATGGATATCTCGCTGCAGATAGCATTACTTGGTAGTCTCATGCTTGTTGCCTCCTCCTTAAAGAAAGGGGACCTTGTTATACCAGTTAATCGTGAGCTTAAGGGGATGAGTGAACCGAAATTTGGATTTCAGAAAACAATGCAGGAGCTGTAGGTGGGACGTTAGAATCCCTACAACACCACCCATAAGGCGATATCTTGAATGGACGATCCATATTTCGCAGACTAAGCCTACTGGCACTTCGCGTGGCTCCAGAGGCCGTGAAGCCAGTTTCTCGTGGCTCCTGGAGAGCCGTGCTGCGCATGCGCGAGGAGCAGTGACGGAACGGGCAGGACTGGTATGGCGCCTAGGTCAGTCCCCGATGCACGCGCCGCGCGCATGCACCCGCTCGAGATCATGGCTCGCGCTGTCCGGTTGTTCTGGGCGGCAGCTTGGTTGCTTGATACATAACAACACGGCGCACAGCTGGCCAAACCAACGACGGGCATCTGGCACGCCCCAGCGGAGGACTGAGGATTAATTTGGACCACCTGGGGATCTTTTGACGTGCAACCAAAAGCTCGGTTACACGGCGCCTCCTCCGCAATAAGAAGAGCGGAGAAGCTTAACTCATCGGATCCCGAAGTGGTCACATAATGCGTATACCGTGTGTGTGTCATTGAAGCAGCAGTAAGCATGATAATCAAGCTAATCCTAGACAACCAGGAAAGCTAAGAATAACCAGCTGAACCTAAGCTTACGCTACGTATATCCTGGCATAGCCGAGCTAAGCCACTGCAAGTTTTTTGGAAAAAGAGGTCGCGATTGAACAAGGCCGACGAGGCGCATGACGTCAACATATTTTGTTTCCTTCTTTCTTCGCTTCGCCACCTCAAGGCGGCGAGGCAAGGAAGCGCGAGGCCGTTTTCTCCCCTTCTCGACTTTTCTCGGAAAAACAAGATGTCAACATATCTGTTAAATGCGCCTCTTTTTTAAAAAATGCGGTCAATGCGTTCGAGATGTTGCTGTATGACTGATGTTTTGGTGTTTGTAGCATCTCGTTGCACGCTTCTGCCTCTGTTTTATGGAATCCAGATTTCGGTTCAGCATCCCTTTAAGGAACATGTTTCCAGGAGCTAGGCAATCACCGTGCAGTGAAAGTAATAAATATAATAGAAGCAGTAATGACTTCCATGTTTAGTGGTACTTCTGGTTCTCCTATGTTTACCTTGTATTTGGGTGGGTGCGCGACGACTCTTGTTTCACTAGCGAGCAATTTCGTGAGAGCAGCGCTCTAGAAATGTCCCAGTGTCGTGCTCTTAAGATGCCGATGCGTACCGGCACAAACAAAATGTCACGAGTGCAGTTCTTTCGATTATCTTGAGACAAGGGATGCCACTGATGCCACCAAGCGTGGGTGATCGCAGGATGACGGCATTGGCAGACGTTAAACAAAACTGCCTTGTTCTTTTGCTTAGGGCTTTGTCTGTTCCGTATTAGTAAGTGTACAGTTGCATGCCACGACGGCATCCTTGTATGACCGGAACTTTGCGATGTTGTTGCTTTTGCAGACAGTGACGAGGAAAAAAGTCTCGAAGAAGGAATTGCTGATTGGGAAACTAAAAGACAAGAAAGAAAAGAAAGACAAAGGCTATGTTGCTTTTGGAAGGGGAAAGTTCTGATGGAGAGATGGATGAGTCCAAGTGAGTTTGTGTCTATGTGCACACATACAGACGTCTCTGTAGCATGTTTTAAGAGCCCCCCCCCCCCTTTCTTACAGCACCTCAATGATTTGTTAGCAGAAATGTCTAATGCAAGCGCTCCGCTTCCCAGTGTACAACAGGAATGTTGTGCACAAGGCGATTAGAGAAAAGTGTTGTGCTTGTTATGTATTAAGGCAAACCTTGTTTTTGGTTTGTTTGTTTGTTTGACGAGTGGGGTTTTCTATCTGTCTTCTTTTTTTGTTTTATTTTTGTAACATCTCCCATTGCCAAACAAAAACGACAAGCAAGGAGAATTTATTTTGAGGAAGCTTGGGAGAAGGACAGATCTGCATGGTCTTGCTTTGCATGTTGTTTTTCTTTTTCCCCATGGACCTTGGACGGTTTCAGAGAAATTTGCAGCCGAAGCTCGTGATGAATGAGCAACATTTTTGGTTCTGCAAGTAATTTGTTTCTAACAAGAAAAAAAAAAGAAAACTGAAAAGCACTTGCAAAGCAAACTATGAATGTCCTTTTCCCATCCAAAAAGCAAGCATACATTACAGTTATGTCTCGTCAATGTGGGCCCCATTGATATAAATACCACACTATATGGACAAAAGTTTCGAGGACAAATTCGATAAATACATGCGTTTTTGTCTCGTCGCTATTGACAACTCATGATGGACGATTATTGGGGGAACGGAGGTGTCCATATTGACAATACATGACTGTACATGAACTTTTTACTCTTTGGAAAACTCGAGTACCTTGATCAGTAAAGACTTCTACAAATTAATTTTGAATGGCAGTCATCATTCATGAATTTTTAAAGTTTTGAATATTCAACCCTATCAGATGTAGTTGGGCACAATACCCCTCTATTGAAAGTTACGGAGGACCGCGTTATCCGCATCGCTCCAAATGTTGAGGCCAAGAATTATGTGATTGACTGAGTCAAATTAGAAGTATGTTGAGCCCTATTCGGTCCTGGACGAAGTTATCTTTTTGTTAAGGTAAAAATTTGATTTGTCAAGCTTTGGATCAGCAAAGCATGGCAGTAAATATATTCAAGTATGACGCATTTCAAATAAAACAAGAAAGTTAGAAGTCACTGGAAATTCCACTCTGCACTGCTTGCATGTAAACAGGAAAAAATACTTGCGACATTGGCTGCAAAAGCGCAGAAACAGCATGCAGGATGTTTTACGTAACCTGAGCCAAGGCTTAAAAGAGTGCATAGCGAATTGCAGGGCAATTGTGTTGCACGTGAAACATGTGACGTCTATACACACTCGGCGCACTTTATCGGTTAGTTTAGTGACTGGCTTAACACATGCCGTGTACACTCGATAGCACTTCCTGGAATGGAGATCCGGCGCTAACCGAGGTTTTAAAGACTGTTGACAGGGTGTCAAGTTGCTGTCTGCTGCGGATGCCCACTGGGATTTTCCGCCAAATGGCACCTCAACTTGCGGCGACGTGTCGTGACACGCTGGAAAGACACCGCTTAATAATATTAATGGTCTGTGTTTGATTCTTGCCTGGTGCAAACACCTTTTTACTACCCCCTCCCCCTTCCCCCCCCCCCAACTCGGAACCAATCATTGTCGAGCCTTGCGGCCACGCTTTTATCCAGGCTTCATTTTTGGTCTTCAGGAAATGCCGAACACCTAGCCAAAGAATGTCCCACGTTAAAATATCTCGGTGAATTTAAAAGACGAAACCAAAATGATAATTTTGTTCATTCTTTGGAGCATGTCGGGCTATCTTTTTGTATTTTGTGCGATACAATAATTAAGATTAATTAATAAACTTTTCAAATGTTCTATTTAGAGCAAAATTTACAACGGTAAAGTTGTGCAGCGCCTTCGGGAAGCATTCCATTCAGCGGTTTTTATCGAGAAACCTCTAACACGGTTTACTTTTTCGGGCTTCAAAGAAAAGCCTGCAAATTATGAAATACAACATGCAATTCCGTGCCCGCGTGCTCTGTATTGTAGCGTTTTTAAATGTGACTTCAACAAATTAGGTCTACCTGCTGGCCAGGCATGCTGTTGCTGCAAAAACAAAAATGAGGCAGTGAAAATGAAGCGCACATTTTTTGATGTGGCAGAGCTGCAATTACTCGCTATATCATAAAATCCCATAAGGACGCCCACCCAAAAATGGGAGATAAATTATGAAAAAAAAATGGGCTCTATCTTTGGGAATGTGACAGCAAAAGTTTATAAACAAAACGTGACAATACATTGGGCCATCTGCTACAAACCACGTGAAATGGGAAGCAATGTTTCTGAACTTGTAAGTTGTCGATATTTAGCCAGAAAAACGGGATGGGCTATCTCTTGGGGGAGGGCGCCTTTACGGGATTTTACAGAGCGCGACCGGTTGTTATGAGCCAAAGGGCCAATCAAATGGCGAAAAGGAATAACGTCATTGGCACCCTCTCTGCAGTGCATAGAACCAGCCGTTGTTTGCCATCTTTTTGTGCGTGCTCCTCTGCCGGCTAGTTATACCATTCTATGAAGCGCAGAGAGCACGCCATGATGTTGCGCTTTTTGAATGGCCCTTCGACTTGTAACATCTGCCGCACTCTTATTTAAAGGTGAAACTAAGTATAGACGCAAATCTGTCAACGCAGTCCTTTCCAGCATGTGGAACTTGTTTGTTCAACAAACGGTTGAGAGCGCTACAATGCAAGACGTGTGAGCACGAAGTCACACTTTTTTTTCTTAACTTGCGGGCTCTTTTGAAGCTTGGAAGAATGAACCGTGTTAGAGGTTTATCGATAAAAACTTCTGAATTGGATGTTTCTGAGGATGCTGTACAACTTTATAATTGGAACTTTTATTTAAATATTTAAAAAAGTCTATTAATTGATCCTAATTATTTCATCGGGCAAGATACAAAAATAACCTGACTAGCTCCAAGCAATGAACAAACTTATTCTTTCGGTTTCATATTCCTAAAATGCTTTAAAATGTTTTAAGCATTGGCTCAGGTTACGTGAAGCACCCCTATATAGAACAATTGGAAAGAATTGCACAAGGAAACGTGACACAAAAAGCTGCGGACGATGGAAGTAGCCGTTGAACAAGAAACACATTTCAAGGTCTGCAAAGGTCTATCGGCGAAAGCTCGTACCACAAATTGTGATATTTCTCAGTGCCATTTACTTTGAACCGCGCAACATCTCGATTTAAAAGATATGTCCTCCTTAACATTTTTTTTCACACTTTTTTTTTTTATTGTCTTAGGGGCAAGGGTAAAAAAGTAAGGCACCATTCAAGTTTCCGGGCAAAGAAAAGAAAGAGAAGTCTCTGAAGAGCAAAGACAGCAAGGACGGACCGAAATCCAAGGACTCCAAGGAAGCCAAGAAGGACCCGGACAGAGATTCCAAGAAAAAGAAAGAGAGCAAGGTGAAGCTCGGCAAGAAGAAGAAGAAGCACGAGCACGAAAAGGCCGGTGAGCGCCGTTCCTTCTCGTTGGGCTTGGGTGTCGTTTGGTCCTGGAATGCGTTTCCAACTCGCGCGTTTACCGTCCCGTCCCGTCCACGCTCAGAAAGTTGTTCCGAAGTGGCAAAATATTGTGCCACTTGTTGGGCTTGGTCCCACTACGGCGCCCGAAACATGTTTCCGACTCGTGCGTTTACTGTGCCGTCCTGTCCACGCTTAGAAAGTTGTCGTGAAGTGGAAAAATATTGCGTCACGGGAGGAGTCGATGGGCGCAGAAGTCGAGGAACCACTTTTAAGGACGTGGCAAACACGTACCTTGGGCACCATACTCGTACGAGCGTCCCATTTCTCATCTCGTCTCTGTTTCGCTCTTTTGCGAAGAAAACCCCATCTTCGGCGTGCCCCTGTTGACCGCCCTGGAGAGGAACCCGTCGCACGACGCGTGGAGCTTCCGGCGCTCGTGAGGGAGTGCATCGACTACATCGAAGAACATGGTGAGCGCGCTCCGGCGCGAGTGATGGGCCCAAATGACTGACCGCGAGCTTCCCTCTTTTCGCCAGGCATGACGTGCGAGGGCATCTACAGGATGTCTGGGGTCAAATCCAAGGTTCAGCAGCTGAGAGCCCGCTGCAACCGCCACGAGTCGCTGTGTCTCAGCGAGCACGAGCCTCATGTCGTGGCGAGCCTGCTGAAGCAGTTCCTCAGGGAGCTGCCAGACCCCGTGCTCACCAGCGAGCTGTGCCCCAAGTTTGAGGAGGCGGCCGGTAAGGGAGGACGTTGGAGTTTGGTTTTTTGTTATCTGATGTTTTGTCGGTCTCTGGGACATGTTTGCCTGTCTTTTCGCACTCGAGGTGTCATTTATTTATTTACGATATTCGGAGCCATGAGGGTTGGAGAGGTCGCGTGTCCCGGACGGTTACAATGTCTGTGGGAGGGCCGTTCCAGCCCACAATTGCGTCGGGTAAAAGGGCGTGTCGGTGTACCGGGGAAAAACAGCGTGGCCGGCCTATTTTGTGGCAATCGTCAGACTTGGAAGAAGAGCTAGGCGAAGAGAAGGAAGTTATGTTTGGGTAACTCTCGGATATTGGACAAATAATCCGTCACTCATTCGGTCGTTGACGTAATGAAGGTGTTCCACGCCGAATGATCCGGGTTTAAATTCTCCCCTCAAGGATTCAGTCTAGGAAAATTGTATGTGTTATTGGTGACGTAAAAGTGCCTTTTCCAACATATTTTTGCTATAACTAATTTTTTTTTTTTTTACGATTTGAATTTTTCAGAAAACAAATCTGAAGGGGTAAAAAACACAATTCTTTCAAAAAGGTTTGAAACGAGGCTGCAAAACAAGTACCACTTGTAGTAAGCAAATATATTTTAAATTATACAATATGTTTTCTCACATATTTTTGAGTGTTTCAAGGGTTCAGATGCTTTAAAAATGTCCTAAGAAGCTTATACAGTGGAGTCTTGTAAATTCAAACTCGCGGGTAATTGAAACTAACATGTGGGTCCCCTCCTATGTGTTTCTAGGGAAAACTCCCGGTTATTCAAGCTTTGCATTATTCAAACAAAGTTTTGGTTCTCCGCGGGTTCAAACTAACGAGATTCCACTGTATTCACCTTTTATCTTGAAAAATACGCTACCATAAAAAAAAAAATTATGATAACACGTTTGTTATTGTTTTTCCTAAGATAAATGTACAATATGAACATATACACGAACTCATCTCTCTGACGTCACGGCGCGGTGGTGGCGCGTCGGTCGCACTTCCGGTCTGGGGCTGTGGGCAGAAGTCCCCATGCCAGATGTGTATTCCTGCGTTGTTTTGAAAGGAACCAGACAAAACCTGCCTCTCGTCAAAACGCCGCGACTGGGGCCGTACCAAAAGTGTCGAGAAAGGTTTGAAGGTCAGTTTTCGCGTGCTCTGTTCGTCCGAGAATCTGGATATGTGCCGTGAAAAGGGAAAAGCAGACGCCGTCGGACAACGATTGTTTGGGCGGGAAGCACTTTGGGTTGAATTCACGGATACTTGTGGTCATCAGATTTATTTGTTTTGTTCCAACATGAACGACAGAAAACCGTCAAGTTGTGCGGACCACCTGCGGACTACGTTCAGTGCGTCTTCATGTTCAAACGGCCGCCTGATTGTTCGAACTGTCGTCTGCTCTTTCAAACGTTTCTGCGTGTCGCTCTGCTCTCTTAGACGACGCCGGTCCGTAGACCAAATGTTCGCCCGGTACTTGCGATAAGAAGTAAGTGCAGGCCTCAAAAGACTTAAATTTGAAGGTTGGTAAGAAGGCTCGATGTAAACAGTAGATACAAGGAGATGTTGATCATTGTTACCAGTGACCATCACCGACTTGTTATGCCTAATTCAGTTGGTCTGATTCTGCTTGAGATTTTCAGTATCGACGTCGACCATCTCAGCTACGGTTCACGCTTTTGCAGCCCGAGCGGCGTCGCGACTGAAAATTTCGAGCAAAATCTCATCATGAGAATCAGGCTTTAGCGTACATTCTGCGGCGTCCACGCGGAATGAATCGTCACATGTCACATTATTCACGCGAAGTTTTGCGGTATAACGAGCCTCAATAATTTCGCTGACGCCGCTGATGATAGTCAGACATCGCCAGGAAGACGTAGAAACAACAATTCGAACACGAGAAAGGGCAGGGGGACTCACACTGACGCCGACAACATCGCATTTCAATGGTATGTTTATGGGCGACGGCGATCTTCTTGCCCACACCCCCATCGCGCATGCGCGGCGCCGGTGGCGTCCGCTAGGGCGCTCCGGGCGCTCCGGTTTGTTTGTAAACATGAGTTGGTGTATAGCAAAATACTCAGTTTAAAAAAAATAAAACTCGTGAAGTGGTCGGTCTAAAAATATATGCTCAATGATTATAGATATTAAGAATTCACACAACAAACGAGCAAAGTTAAAAGAAAAAAATATTTTTTAAAAGTAAAAACTTTTTTTTTGTTTTTTGTTTTGACAGTATTTAAAAACATACAGTTTTCAAAGTCAAATCCGAAAGCTATTCGGTATAAAACTACATACTTTACGCCTATGTGTAGGTTGTAACTAAGACAACTAAAGAGCAATGTTTAAATGAAGTATTATTTTTCAAAAGTGGCGAAAAATATGTTTTATCATTGGCCCTATGCAACCCCATTGCGCTATATATTGTCACAAATGACAAGAGCAGAAGCGGCGAAAATCCCATTTCAAACTGGAAGTTTAATGGGGCGAACTTGTGCCAAACAAAATAAAGATTGAGCGTGGAGACAAAGTCACCCCCCACCCCCGCTCCTTATCTATTATCTAATGTGAGTTGGCATCTCGAAAATTGGGCCCAGAAGGTTTTTGCATTGAGCATTCGGGTGAAAATTAACAGGCACTTTCGAGAACAAGAAAGTAGGATGAAATGATAGAAGTTACGTCCCTGTCCCCACACGAATCTTCTAGAAGTCGATGACCAGCTTGCTTGGCCCCGTGCGCAACATTATCCCCCCCCCCCCTTTTTAAAAGCACATCCTCCCAATGCAATGTGAAAGAAAAACAAACAAATGGTTAAAAAAAATGTGGTGAGACGAAATAAACATGCAGCATCACTGTCCTTACGCGCGTAGAACGGCTTGAGTCGGACGGCGTGGACCACTTCGGGTCGTAGGTGGCGGCGCACGGAAGGTCCTGTTTGGTCGGGGAGCACCTCGTAGTTCAAGTCCCCAAGGCGGCGAATGATCTTGTAGGGTCCGAAGTAACATTTTAATAGTTTGTCGCTGAGGCCGCGGGCGGCAAATGGGCGTCCACACCCACACCCTGACTCCGGGCTTGAGCTCCACGTCGCAGCGACGAAGGTTCAGCATCGACAGATTGTTGGTCCTTTATTTGAAGGCAGGCTAGCTGGTGTACCTCCTCTGCCCGTTGGGTGACCAGCTGGGTGTCGTCAGTGTCGTCGTTCGTTGGGTGCGTGGGGCAGCATGGCGTCGAGCATCGTCGTCACTTTTCTGCCCTGCACTAGCTCAAAAGGTGTAATCCCAGTGGTCTCCTGAACCGCCGTGTTGTACGCACATATGATGTAGGGCAACACCTCATCCCACATCTTGTGTTCCATGGCCATGTATATACATCGAGATCATGTTGGCGATGATGTTGTTTAATCGCTCCGTCAGCCCGTTGGTCTGCAAATGGTATGCCGTGGTTCGACGGTGGTTGGTGTGGCCTAGGCGAAGTATCCCTGTGTCAGTTGCGCCATGTCGGATGAGCCTCGGCCCCTAATCAGGACTTGGGGAGCGCCGTGTCG
This sequence comes from Ixodes ricinus, assembly GCA_037355805.1. NCBI lineage: Eukaryota > Metazoa > Arthropoda > Arachnida > Ixodida > Ixodidae > Ixodes > Ixodes ricinus. The sequence goes on along the minus strand of JAZHYW010058834.1, from coordinate 40,117 downwards.
CAGGGCGATGGACTCGACTCGATGAAGAACTTGGCTACTTCCACGGCAGCTCCCAACGGGAGTGCTTTTGTCCCAGCGTACCGGGTGAAATAAATCAGCTGCCACGATTATCCAACGGTTCCCCTGTGTCGCTGGGAAAACTAAGTGCGGCAACACCTGGAGGTCGCATTGCCGAAGACGACCGAAGTAAAAAGCCTCCAAGAACGACGGAGTGCTCCACTTAATACCGTGCGTGGGGTCAAGCAAGCAACGCTCGGTCACAGACTTCTAAAAGATTCGTGTTTATTCTTACCAGAAATATCAAGAAATGACAGGAGCAGAAGCGGCGAAAATCCCATTTCAGACTGAAGGTTTAATGGGGTGAACTTGTGCCAAACAAAATGAAGAACAAGCATCGAGACAGCAGAAAAGCGGGCGGCGATTTGGGGGCGTAACACCAAGCCAGAGCGAGACTAACTCGACAAGGCCACACACAGCTCCTTATCTAGTGTGAGTCGACATCTCGAAAATTCAGCCCAGAAGATTCTAGCGTTCGAGTCTGAATGAACAGGCACTTTCAAGAACAAGAAAATAGAATGAATTGATGAAAGTTGCGTCTTGGGTATAAAAAGCTCGAGGTACACCTAAGCATTTCTTCCGAGTTGTGAATGCGAAAGCATGTAAGCCGCTCGTCTGCTCCCTTTGTCGTCTGCTCGTCCGCTCCCTTTGTCGTCTGCTGCTTACTAGCGCGCGTGCGCTTCGGGATCTCGGACGCCATGGTGCAGCGGCCAATGGGAGCCCCGTCGACGCGCGCCAGCCAATGGAACCGAAGGCGAATCGCTCCTATTGGGATCGCGGAAAGTAGGAGCCGTTTTCGCGCTTCAAACTGGTGACGTCAGCTCGCTCCATGAGACAGTTAATGCTTTTGCATTAGTAAACACAAATGTCCTAAAAGTTTGTGACTGAGCAATGGGGTTGCATGCGGCCAATGTTAGAACATCTTTTTCCTTGCTTTTAGAAAATAATATTTAATTAAAACTTTCATTGTTTGTTGTCTTAGTTATGAGCTACATATAGGCATAAAGTACTGTAAACGACTAAATTTTCGCGGGGACCTAATTTTCGCGAATTTCGCGAATCGCCTACAATTCGCGAAAAATACGTCCCGCGAACAATTTGGGCACTATGTGAACGCTACGGAAGCTACACTCGATTCGCGAAAATTAGAACCCGCGAATAATTTCAAATTTACAGCTTTGGCCCAATTCGCGAAAATTTGAGCCCGCGAAAATTAATTCGTTTACAGTATGTGGTTTTACACCAAAACCTTTGGTTTTTGCTTTGAAAACTATATTTTTTTCATATTTTCAATACTGGATATTCACAAAATAAAAAGAATTGTTTTCTCACTTTTAAAAAATAACTTTTTTCTAATTTTGCTTGTTTGTTGTGTGAAGTTTATACTATTTATAACCATTGAGTATATATTTTTAGACCAACCGCCTGTACGAGTTTTTTTAAAAACCGGGTATTTTGCTATATATTCAATGTTGTACATTTATTTTTTTTAAAATGGTTTATCAAAGGGTGGTTTCATTTGAAATCGAACATGCTTGTCAAGGTGGGTCTTTCGATTTTATTTTGAAAAAATATATGTGATTGCCCCATTTCTGGAAAGAACAAAACCGCTTTTCAAAATTTTTTAAAAAAATATTTTGCTTCACAAACAAATATTGAGTGGAGCAGGGTGAAAATCTGTCTTTTACTCCATGATTTTTCTACCCAGTTCTGTGCGCTGGTATAAAAACGGAAAGCATACAAAACTCGCAGTAATTTTTTGTGATCTTGTATGTTACTTTGACTATTTTTTAGTTCAAAGGAAAAAACTTTTGTATTTTTGTTTATTGAGGTAAAAAATGACAAACATCGTCTCTTTGACAATCTGGTGACATCTTCAGAGCCTTGTAACTCATGAGTTATTATATTTGTCGCCTACCAAATACTATGCGGGTGTAGCCCTATACATGGGCTATCGACGGGCATAAGTTTTATTTGTTTTATTTTCACTGAATTTTTTACATAAAATTTGAAATATCGTCGAAAATGAAATTAACCGATAATTTGAACCCACTTTATTGAAAAAGGCCATTTTTTATTTCGTTCAATTTTTTTATTATTGCTGCCAATCATATTAACTTTCAATTGGCTTGATGCGATTTCCCCCTTTTTTGTTGTATCTTCTCTAGAAGCGATCGAAATCGCTCCCACGTGACAATCCGGTGACATCTTCAGAGCCTTGTAAGTCATGAGTTATTATATTTGTTGCTTACCAAATACTATGCGGGTGTAGCCCTATACATGGGCTATCGACGGGCATAAGTTTAGTTTATTTTATTTTTACGGAATTTTATATATAAAATTTGAAATATCGTCGAAAATGAAATTAACCGATATTTTGAACCCACTTTATCCAAAAAGGCCATTTTTTATTTCGTTCAATATTTTTGTATTATTGCTGCCGATCATATGAACTTTCAATTGGCTTGATGCGATTTCGCCCTTTTTTGTTGTATCTTCTCTAGAAGTGATCGAAATCGCACCCACATTCCCAGAATGACCAAACGCAGTTTCCGCAGGTCGGCTTCGCTGCAAAGACTATACTGCTTATTTGTGTGTTCAAATGCAGCGGGTAAGTTCATTTCGATTGAGAACACGAGATGTACAGTCTCCGGCAATATGAAGGACACATTCGCCGATGCTGTTTACGCAGCAGTGCCAAGTCCGCCTTGGCCGGATGCGCTTTATTTTGAAGGAGAAAATAGAACAAACCTTTATTTATTCCCAAACCAAAGCAATGTGTGCCTAGCCAAAGCAAATCTACCGTAGCCACCTAAAATAAAATCGTCAAATCGCTTTTTCATATTCCCGAAGGCTGTACAATCTTTGCATTAAGCTCGGTGCGACAAAGTGGAGAAACTGAAAGTCTACACAGACATTAAGTGACTGCTTTCGCTGCCTTCTGTGCATGTGAGAATCGTTGCTTCTTGGCATCAGAGATATCGATCAGTCTTGAACAAAACCCAACACTTTTATTTTTAACCGCACACACTCGTTCAGACAGAAGGGCCACCGTCTCGGGTTCACCGCTCGCTCGCTTTGGCTCCAGTTTTCGTTCTGTCCGTCTCGACTTACCACGCTGTTGAACTTCTCGGCTGCATCCGACCGCTGCGGTACAAAGTTCAGCTCGCCCCCGCGCTCGATCGTCTCCGCAGAGGCAAGCCGATGCCGTTGTCAAAAAGTTCCAATATTGCGTTGCTCGTGAACTGGACTATTTAAAGCACAACAACATATTGTTTTACAAGTGCATCCTAAATATATTAGCATTAATTAATAAAAGTGACTATTTATCGCTAATTGGTGTTTGTGTTCTGTAAAAAATTGTCTTCGCTTCATGTAAACTCAGTCCGTTTTCCTCACTTTTTTCTGCAAACTGCTTTTCCTTCTCAAAGAGGGGCATGTGATATTACATATTTTTGATATACACGCTGACAATAAAGAACAGACAATTACATGGTTATTTGATCGCACGCGACAAGACACATCATGGATTGGCGCCCGTGCCGGATGCTTCCTGGGTGTAACGGCGAAGGGCCGGGCGTGCTGTACGTGCCTTAGAAGCTGTTTTTAGCACAAACAGATATATGACCCCGGTATGGCTACATGAAGAGCTCGTTCCGTTTTCTCCGCCCTTTGTGCCCTGGCTTTAGACATCGGATAATGGAACATCCGCTGCACCGCTAACTATCAGACTAAGGAATGTCAGTTTCCAACATTAAAAAATTAAGAAAATACAATATGTAGCCAAGCAGGAGTGTTCTCTATCAAAATGAATTTACCCGCTGCATTTGAACACACAAATAAGCAGTATAGCCTTTGCAGCGAAGCCGACCTGCGGAAACTGCGTTTGGTCGTTCTGAGAACGTGGGTGCGATTTCGATCACTTCTAGAGAAGATACAACAAAAAAGAGGAAATCGCATCAAGCCAATTGAAAGTTCATATGATCGGCAGCAATAATAAAAAAATTGAACGAAATAAAAAATGGCCTTTTTCGATAAAGTGGGTTCAAAATATCGGTTAATTTCATTTTCGACGATATTTCAAATTTTATATAAAAATTCCGTAAAAATAAAATAAAATAAACTTATGCCCGTCGATAGTCCATATATAGGGCTACACCCGCATAGTATTTAGTAAGCGACAAATATAATAACTCATGAGTTACAAGGCTCTGAAGATGTCACCGGATTGTCACCTGGGAGCGATTTCGATAACTTCTAGAGAAGATACAACAAAAAAGGGAAATCGCATCAAGCCAATTGAAAGTTCATATGATTGGCAGCAATAATAAAAAATTGAACGAAATAAAAAATGGCCTTTTTCGATAAAGTGGGTTCAAAGTATCGGTTAATTTCATTTTCGACGATATTTCAAATTTTATGTAAAAAATTCAGTGAAAATAAAACAAATAAAACTTATGCCCGTCGATAGCCCATGTATAGGGCTACACCCGCATAGTATTTGGTAAGCGACAAATATAATAACTCATGAGTTACAAGGCTCTGAAGATGTCACCGGATTGTCAAAGAGACGATGTTTGTCATTTTTTACCTCAATAAACAAAAAGACAAAAGTTTTTTCCTTTGAACTAAAAAATAGTCGAAGTAACATACAAGATCACAAAAAATTACTGTGAGTTTTGTATGCTTTCCGTATTTATACCAGCGCACAGAACTGGGTAGAAAAATCATGGAGTAAAAAACAGATTTTCACCCTGCTCCACTCAATATTTTTTTAAGCAAAATATTTTTTTAAAAATTTTGAAAAGCGGTTTTGTTTTTTCCAAAAATTAGGCAATCACATATATTTAAAAAAAATCAAAAGCCCACTTTGATAAGCGTGTTTTGATTTCAGATGAAACCACCCCAAAATATTTTTTAAATATACTTTGTTTCCCCTTACTACAAACACAAGTTTTAAGTCTTTATATATGGTAGTGTGTTTTTCTAAAATATAAGGTAAATATCAGCTTTTTAGGACATTTTTAGCGTCGTCTGAACCCCTGAAACGCTCGGAAGATATGTGACAAAACATAGTGTATGATTTAGAAGAATATATTTACCTACTAAAAGTGGTGTTCGCTTCGCAGTCTTGTTGCAAACCGTTTGAAAAAAATTTCCGTTCTTTATCCCCTTGGGGCTTGGTTTTTGCAAAATTCAGATGGTCGTAAAAAAAAAAAAATTAGTATAGCAAAAGTATCTTGGAAACGGCACTTTTACATCACCAATAACACATATAATATTTTTTTAGACCAAATCTGTGAGGTTTGAAGTTATGTGTGGATCATTTGGCGTAAAATGACCCAATAGCATGCACAGCTGTGCAAGTGCCATAATCACGTACGGGCTAGAAGCACGACCTTAAATTTGAAAATTTGAAGGAGAAATAGGGTTGTCTAATGACGCACCACCCTATAGTATTTTAGCATATTGCAGTGATGGAAGTGCTGTGCCATCTGCCATAAATTGCGCCACGAATGAAACTTCGTAGCAGATTACCATTCATGGCGCAATTTGCACCATGAATGTTCGAAAATGGCATTTTCGCTCAGAATTGTGCCGCACCTTCTCCAAGATGGGCTTAAAGGGAAAAAAAAAAAGTTTCATTATTGATTGACCCTAATATTTGCAGAAGTAGAAGGAAAAAAGAAATGGTGCAATATCTATTTCATGGCTTCTTTACTCACCACATGGTTTGTTTCATTTAAGTCTGAGCACAGTCGAAGGCTCATATGCGTATCAACCTTAAACACACATACTAAATGTGCAAGTCACGGACATTCGCTGCACTGGATTGGTTGAGCTGATTATAAATCACGCACAGGGAAATAACAAATGCCGTGATATTGTGCTTTGACGGCGTTTGATATGTCCCATTGGCTTGCAGAGTCGGCCGTAGCGTTGACTTCGGGTGAAACGAGTATCAAGATGGCTCTGGCCGGTCAATCGCTGACATCATCTAAATTTCCAGACAATGTCCGCAATGTCGGGAGCTAAAAGTCTCGAGAAAGCTTTGCAAAATAGTAGGATGGTGGCTACTGTGACAAGACGGAACCGGAGTCTTGTACTCCGGCGAGATCACTCGATTGTTGTGTCTGCCACATGCCTTCCTGCCATGGCTGAAGGGTATCGTGGCACTTACGCCTACTTTCGTCAACCTTCACCGCATCTCACCAGCGTGCACGCGTTGAACTTCACCGCTTTGCACCGGAGTGCTAGGAGCAGCTGCGATAGGCACGCAATTTATGCTCGGGATTATTACGGGTCGACCTTTGTCTTAATTGCAGATTAATCACCAATTTAAAAAGAAATAATTAAAACAATCTGAACCGAGAGAAAAAGAGAAGAAAAAAACACGGGTCTATATTTGAATGAATACGGTAGTCACGATAGTTCCTGTGCAGCTGTCAATCAAAAGATCAGCTAACCTTGACTCAACTCTGTTTTTAACGCAGCTAAAGAGCTGTGTCACCTTTAAACGCGAGCATAGGCTTTCATAATATTTGCGAGTGATTGTTTTTGCAGTTTATGATATTGGAGTCTTGAGTTTGGTAGGTTCATAAAACTTGGGGGACGCGTTTCTATCGATAGACGTGTGGCAGATATGCTGGTCCTTGCTGGCAGGCATGTATCCAGGGGGCAACCCGTAGGGCCGGGCCCCCCGAAATTTTCGATTTGGCTGGGACCTCTTGTCCCCCTCTCCCTCATACAACATTTGGTCATGGCGGGCCCCCCCGGAAACAAAATTCTGGCTACGTGCCTGCTTGCTGGCATTTTACAAAAATTATATTTACATAATAAACTACCAGTGTAAAATGGGGGAGGTAGGCTTTATCCCAACTGAAGGGTTGCGCTGAGGTTTATTTTTTGACCATTTTTTAGTACCCATTGTAAATGGAGCCTACCCTGTCCAGAGCCTTATTTCTAAAAGGGGCTCTGTGCTCCTTTGCATCCCGTCTACTTTTATCACCAAAAGTAATAAGTAATATGCTCCAGTAGCAAAGAGGAACCGTCAATCATCATCATAGACCAACTCATTTAGAGATGCAATCACTTTTTTTATTTTCATGTGATGCGCTAGCAAATGTTGGCATTGCTCCAAAAGCGTCAGCTCCAGACCAATATTTTGCCTGCTGCAGGAACCTGCCACAAAACGTCAAATGCGCTTCCATCACTGAATTTGGGTCATGTTGCGATGTGCTCCATGGGCACCGAAGCTGCTCCTTTCAGAAAGTGTGGTGAAATACAAACAGTGCCTGCAGTACACGCAATCACATTGCTGAGCCTTTAAGTTATGTTTCTTTCTAGCAAATTCATTTTGTCAGGACACATACATAAAATAAAGTAATTATTTCGCTCGCTCAGGGACTACCTGAGAGAGCGAAAGCAATGTGTGCTACTAAATGGTGAAAAATCCTAATATGAATGTATCAGTTCTGGTATCCCCCAGGGTTCTGTCTTGGGTCCTCTGCTCCTTCTGGTATATGTTAATGATATCGCCAATGGAATTCGATCAAATATAAAACTGTTTGCAGATGACTGCATTGTTTGTAGAGTAACTAAGGATGTGAATGATATCAATATTTTACAGACCGATATGGACAAAATTTCTGAATGGCGCTCCAGTTGGAGGATGAGTCTACTAAACGTTAAAAAGTGTGTGCACGTGAGATTTACTAGAAAAAGATGTCCCATTTTATCTAACGATATAGTAAATAATGCAATAATTAAAACCGAATAAAATGTAAAGTAGTTAGGCGCTTACGATTGTGCTAGTGATTCAACTGTCGGAAAGCACGTCTAGATATGATAGCCTTAAAGGCATAATGCCTTTAAGGCTATCATATCTACACGAGCTTTCCGACAGTTGAATCACTAGCAACATCGTAAGCGCCTAACGTACTTTACATTTTATTCGGTTTTAATTATTGCATTATTTACTATATCGTTAGATAAAATGGGACATCTTTTTCTAGTAAATCTCACGTGCACACCTTTTTAACGTTTAGTAGACTCATCCTCCAACTGGAGCGCCATTCAGAAATTTTGTCCATATCGGTCTGTAAAATATTGATATCATTCACATCCTTAGTTACTCTACAAACAATGCAGTCATCTGCAAACAGTTTTATATTTGATCGAATTCCATTGGCGATATCATTAACATATACCAGAAGGAGCAGAGGACCCAAGACAGAACCCTGGGGATACCAGAACTGATACATTCATATTAGGATTTTTCACCATTTAGTAGCACACATTGCTTTCGCTCTCTCAGGTAGTCCCTGAGCGAGGCGAAATAATTACTTTATTTTATGTATGTGTCCTGACAAAATGAATGCTAGAAAGAAACATAACTTAAGGCTCAGCAATGTGATTGCGTGTACTGCAGGCACTGCTTGTATTTCACCACACTTTCTGAAAGGAGCAGCTCATGCCCATGGAGCACATCGCAACATGACCCAAATTCAGTGATGGAACGGCATTTGACGTCTTGTGGCAGGTTCTGCAGCAGGCAAAATATTGGTCTGGAGCTGACGCTTTTGGAGCAATGCAACATTTGTAGCGCATCACATGAAAATAAAAAAGTGATTGCATCTCTAAATGAGTTGAGTCTATGATGATGATTGACGGTTCCTCTTGCTACTGGAGCATATTACTTATTACTTTTGGTGATAAAAGTAGACGGGATGCAAGGAGCACAGAGCCCCTTTTAGAAATAAGGCTCTGACAGGGTAGGCTCCATTTACAATGGGTACTAAAAATGGTCAAAAATAAACCTCAGCGCAACCCTTCAGTTGGGAAAAAGCCTACCTCCCCATTTTACACTGGTAGTTTATTATGTAAATATAATTTTTGTAAAATGCCAGCAAGCAGGCACGTAGCCAGAATTTTGTTTCGGGGGGCCCGCCATGACCAAATGTTGTATGAGGGAGAGGGGGACAAGAGGTCCCAGCCAAATCGAAATTTCGGGGGGCCCGGGCCCTACTGGTTGCCCTGGATACATGCCTGCCAGCAAGGACCAGCATATCTGCCACATGTCTATCGATAGAAACGCGTCCCCCAAGTTTTATGAACCTACCAAACTCAAGACTCCAATATCATAAACTGCAAAAACAATCACTCGCAAATATTATGAAGCCTATACTCGCGTTTAAAGGTGACACAGCTCTTTAGCTGCGTTAAAAACAGAGTTGAGTCAAGGTTAGCTGATCTTTTGATTGACAGCTGCACAGGAACTATCGTGACTACCGTATTCATTCAAATATAGACCCGTGTTTTTTTTTCTCTCTTTTCTCGGTTCAGATTGTTTTAATTATTTCTTTTTTAAATTGGTGATTAATCTGCAATTAAGACAAAGGTCGACCCACAATCCCGAGCATAAATTGCGTGCCTATCGCAGCTGCTCCTAGCACTCCGGTGCAAAGCGGTGAAGTTCAACGCGTGCACGCTGGTGAGATGCGGTGAAGGCTGGACGAAAGTAGGCGTAAGTGCCACGATACCCTCAGCCATGGCAGGAAGGCATGTGGCAGACACAACAATCGAGTGATCTCGCCGGGAGTACAAGACTCCGGTTCCGTCTTGTCACAGTAGCCACCATCCTACTATTTTGCAAAGCTTTCTCGAGACTTTTAGCTCCCGACATTGCGGACATTGTCTGGAAATTTAGATGATGTCAGCGATTGACCGGCCAGAGCCATCTTGATACTCGTTTCACCCGAAGTCAACGCTACGGCCGACTCTGCAAGCCAATGGGACATATCAAACGCCGTCAAAGCACAATATCACGGCATTTGTTATTTCCCTGTACGTGATTTATAATCAGCTCAACCAATCCAGTGCAGCGAATGTCCCGTGACTTGCACATTTAGTATGTGTGTTTATGGATGTACGCATATGAGCCTTCGACTGTGCTCAGACTTAAAATGAAAACAAACCATGTGGTGAGTAAAGAAGCCATGAAATAGATATTGCACCATTTCTTTTTTCCTTCTACTTCTGCAAATATTAGGGTCAATCAATAATGAAACTTTTTTTTTTTTCCTTTAAGCCCATCTTGAGAAGGTGCGGCACAACTCTGAGCGAAAATGCCATTTTCGAACATTCATGGTGCAAATTGCGCCATGAATGGTAATCTGCTACGAAGTTTCATTCGTGGCGCAATTTAGGCAAATGGCGCAGCACTTCCATCACTGCAATATGCTAAAATACTAAAGGTGTGGTGCGTCATTAGACAACCCTATTTCTCCTTCAAATTTTCAAATTTAAGGTCGTGCTTCTGGCCCGTACGTGATTATGGCACTTGCACAACTGTGCATGCTATTGGGTCATTTTACGCCAAACGATCCACACATAACTTCAAACCTCACAGATTTGGTCTAAAAAAATATTATATGTGTTATTGGTGATGTAAAAGTGCCGTTTCCAAGATACTTTTGCTATACTAATTTTTTTTTTTACGACCATCTGAATTTTGCAAAAACCAAGCCCCAAGGGGTAAAGAACGGGAAATTTTTTTCCAAACGGTTTGCAACAAGACTGCGAAACGAACACCACTTTTAGTAGGTAAATATATTCTTCTAAATCATACACTATGTTTTGTCACATATTTCCGAGCGTTTCAGGGGTTCAGACGCGTTAAAAATGTCCTAAAAGCTGATATTTACCTTATATTTTGAAAAACACACTACCATATAAAGACTTAAAACTTGTGTGTTTGTAGTAAGGGAAACAAAGTATATTTAAAAAATATTTTGGGGTGGTTTCATTTGAAATCGAACACGCTTGTCAAAGTGGGTCTTTCGATTTTTTTTTAAAAATATATGTGATTGCCTCATTTCTGGAAAAAACAAAACCGCTTTTCAAAATTTTTTAAAAAAATATTTTGCTTCACAAAAAATATTGAGTGGAGCAGGGTGAAAATCTGTTTTTTACTCCATGATTTTTCTACCCAGTTCTGTGCGCTGGTATAAATACGGAAAGCATACAAAACTCACAGTAATTTTTTTGTGATCTTGTATGTTACTTCGACTATTTTTTAGTTCAAAGGAAAAAACTTTTGTCTTTTTGTTTATTTAGGTAAAAAATGACAAACATTGTCTCTTTGACAATCCGGTGACATCTTCAGAGCCTTGTAACTCATGAGTTATTATATTTGTCGCTTACCAAATACTATGCGGGTGTAGCCCTATACATGGGCTATCGACGGGCATAACTTTTATTTGTTTTATTTTCACTGAAGTTTTTACATAAAATTTGAAATATCGTCGAAAATGAAATTAACCGATACTTTGAACCCACTTTATCGAAAAAGGCCATTGTTTATTTCGTTCAATTTCTTTATTATTGCTGCCAATCATATGAACTTTCAATTGGCTTGATGCGATTTCCCCTTTTTTGTTGTATCTTCTCTAGAAGTTATCGAAATCGCTCCCAGGTGACAATCCGGTGACATCTTCAGAGCCTTGTAACTCATGAGTTATTATATTTGTCGCTTACCAAATACTATGCTGGGTGTAGCCCTATATATGGACTATCGACGGGCATAAGTTTATTTTATTTAATTTTTACGGAATTTTTATATAAAATTTGAAATATCGTCGAAAATGAAATTAACCGATATTTTGAACTCACTTTATCGAAAAAGGCCATTTTTTATTTCGTTCGATTTTTTTTATTATTGCTGCCGATCATATGAACTTTCAATTGGCTTGATGCGATTTCCTCTTTTTTTGTTGTATCTTCTCTAGAAGTGATCGAAATCGCACCCACGTTCTCAAAACGACCAAACGCAGTTTCCGAAGGTCGGCTTCGCTGCAAAGGCTATACTGCTTATTTGTGTGTTCAAATGCAGCGGGTAAATTCATTTTGATAGAGAACACTCCTGCTTGGCTATATATTGTATTTTCTTAATTTTTTAATGTTGGAAACTGACGTTCCTTAGTCTGATAGTTAGCGGTGCAGCGGATGTTCCATTATCCGATGTCTAAAGCCAGGGCACAAAGGGCGGAGAGAACGGAACGAGCTCTTCATGTAGCCATACCGGGGTCATATATCTGTTTGTGCTAAAAACAGCTTCTAAGGCACGTACAGCACGCCCGGCCCTTCGCCGTTACACCCAGGAAGCATCCGGCACAGGCGCCAATCCATGATGTGTCTTGTCGCGTGCGATCAAATAACCATGTAATTGTCTGTTCTTTATTGTCAGCGTGTATATCAAAAATATGTAATATCACATGCCCCTCTTTGAGAAGGAAAAGCAGTTTGCAGAAAAAAAGTGAGGAAAACGGACTGAGTTTATATGAAGCGAAGACAATTTTTTACAGAACACAAACACCAATTAGCGATAAATAGTCACTTTTATTAATTAACGCTAATATATTTAGGATGCACTTGTAAAACAATATGTTGATGTGCTATATATAGTCCAGTTCAGGAGCAACGCAATATTGGAACTTTTTGACAACGGCATCGGCTTGCCTCTGCGGAGACGATCGAGCGCGGGGGCGAGCTGAACTTTGTACCGCAGCGGTCGGATACAGCCGAGAAGTTCAACAGCTTCAACAGCGTGGTAAGTCGAGACGGACAGAACGAAAACTGGAGCCAAAGCGAGCGAGCGGTGAACCCGAGAGACGGTGGCTCTTCTGTCTGAAGGAGTGTGTGCGGTTAAAAATAAAAGCGTTGGGTTTTGCTCAAGACTGATCGATATCTCTGATGCCAAAGGCAACGATTCTCACATGCACAGAAGGCAGCGAAAGCAGTCACTTAATGTCTGTGTAGACTTTCAGTTTCTCCACTTTGTCGCACCGAGCTTAATGCAAAGATTGTACAGCCTTCGGGAATATGAAAAAGCGATTTGACGATTTTATTTTAGGTGGCTACGGGAGATTTGCTTTGGCTAGGCACACGTTGCTTTGGTTTGGGAATAAATAAAGGTTTGTTCTATTTTCTCCTTCAAAATAAAGCGCATCCGGCCAAGGCGGACTTGGCACTGCTGCGTAAACAGCATCGGCGAATGTGTCCTTCATATTGCCGGAGACAGTACATCTCGTGTTCTCAATCGAAATGAACTTACCCGCTGCATTTGAACACACAAATAAGCAGTATAGTCTTTGCAGCGAAGCCGACCTGCGGAAACTGCGTTTGGTCATTCTGGGAATGTGGGTGCGATTTCGATCACTTCTAGAGAAGATACAACAAAAAAGGGCGAAATCGCATCAAGCCAATTGAAAGTTCATATGATCGGCAGCAATAATACAAAAATATTGAACGAAATAAAAAATGTCCTTTTTGGATAAAGTGGGTTCAAAATATCAGTTAATTTCATTTTCGACGATATTTCAAATTTTATATATAAAATTCCGTAAAAATAAAATAAACTAAACTTATGCCCGTCGATAGCCCATGTATAGGGCTACACCCGCATAGTATTTTGTAAGCAACAAATATAATAAATCATGACTTACAAGGCTCTGAAGATGTCACCGGATTGTCACGTGGGAGCGATTTCTGATCGCTTCTAGAGAAGATACAACAAAAAAGGGGGAAATCGCATCAAGCCAATTGAAAGTTAATATGATTGGCAGCAATAATAAAAAAATTTAACGAAATAAAAAATGGCCTTTTTCAATAAAGTGGGTTCAAATTATCGGTTAATTTCATTTTCGACGATATTTCAAATTTTATGTAAAAAATTCAGTGCAAATAAAACAAATAAAACTTATGCCCGTCGATAGCCCATGTATAGGGCTACACCCGCATAGTATTTGGTAGGCGACAAATATAATAACTCATGAGTTACAAGGCTCTGAAGATGTCACCAGATTGTCAAAGAGACGATGTTTGTCATTTTTTACCTCAATAAACAAAAATAAATAAAGTTTTTTCCTTTGAACTAAAAAATAGTCAAAGTAACATACAAGATCACAAAAAATTACTGCGAGTTTTGTATGCTTTCCGTTTTTATACCAGCGCACAGAACTGGGTAGAAAAATCATGGAGTAAAAGACAGATTTTCACCCTGCTCCACTCAATATTTGTTTGTGAAGCAAAATATTTTTTCAAAAAATTTTGAAAAGGGGTTTTGTTCTTTCTAGAAATGGGGCAATCGCATATATTTTTTCAAAATAAAATCGAAAGACCCACCTTGACAAGCATGTTCGATTTCAAATGAAACCACCCTTTGATAAACCATTTAAAAAAAAATAAATGTACAACATTGAATATATAGCAAAATACCCGGTTTTTAAAAAAAACTCGTACAGGCGGTTGGTCTAAAAATATATACTCAATGGTTATAAATAGTATAAACTTCACACAACAAACAAGCAAAATTAGAAAAAAGTTATTTTTTAAAAGTGAGAAAACAATTCTTTTTATTTTGTGAATATCCAGTATTGAAAATATGAAAAAAATATAGTTTTCAAAGCAAAAACCAAAGGTTTTGGTGTAAAACCACATACTGTAAACGAATTAATTTTCGCGGGCTCAAATTTTCGCGAATTGGGCCAAAGCTGTAAATTTGAAATTATTCGCGGGTTCTAATTTTCGCGAATCGAGTGTAGCTTCCGTAGCGTTCACATAGTGCCCAAATTGTTCGCGGGACGTATTTTTCGCGAATTGTAGGCGATTCGCGAAATTCGCGAAAATTAGGTCCCCGCGAAAATTTAGTCGTTTACAGTACTTTATGCCTATATGTAGCTCATAACTAAGACAACAAACAATGAAAGTTTTAATTAAATATTATTTTCTAAAAGCAAGGAAAAAGATGTTCTAACATTGGCCGCATGCAACCCCATTGCTCAGTCACAAACTTTTAGGACATTTGTGTTTACTAATGCAAAAGCATTAACTGTCTCATGGAGCGAGCTGACGTCACCAGTTTGAAGCGCGAAAACGGCTCCTACTTTCCGCGATCCCAATAGGAGCGATTCGCCTTCGGTTCCATTGGCTGGCGCGCGTCGACGGGGCTCCCATTGGCCGCTGCACCATGGCGTCCGAGATCCCGAAGCGCGCGCGCGCTAGTAAGCAGCAGACGACAAAGGGAGCGGACGAGCAGACGACAAAGGGAGCAGACGAGCGGCTTACATGCTTTCGCATTCACAACTCGGAAGAAATGCTTAGGTGTACCTCGAGCTTTTTATACCCAAGACGCAACTTTCATCAATTCATTCTATTTTCTTGTTCTTGAAAGTGCCTGTTCATTCAGACTCGAACGCTAGAATCTTCTGGGCTGAATTTTCGAGATGTCGACTCACACTAGATAAGGAGCTGTGTGTGGCCTTGTCGAGTTAGTCTCGCTCTGGCTTGGTGTTACGCCCCCAAATCGCCGCCCGCTTTTCTGCTGTCTCGATGCTTGTTCTTCATTTTGTTTGGCACAAGTTCACCCCATTAAACCTTCAGTCTGAAATGGGATTTTCGCCGCTTCTGCTCCTGTCATTTCTTGATATTTCTGGTAAGAATAAACACGAATCTTTTAGAAGTCTGTGACCGAGCGTTGCTTGCTTGACCCCACGCACGGTATTAAGTGGGAGCACTCCGTCGTTCTTGGAGGCTTTTTACTTCGGTCGTCTTCGGCAATGCGACCTCCAGGTGTTGCCGCACTTAGTTTTCCCAGCGACACAGGGGAACCGTTGGATAATCGTGGCAGCTGATTTATTTCACCCGGTACGCTGGGACAAAAGCACTCCCGTTGGGAGCTGCCGTGGAAGTAGCCAAGTTCTTCATCGAGTCGAGTCCATCGCCCTGCGACACGGCGCTCCCCAAGTCCTGGTTAGGGGCCGAGGCTCATCCTGACATGGCGCAACTGACACAAGGGATACTTCGCCTAGGCCACACCAACCACCGTCGAACCACGGCATACCATTTGCAGACCAACGGGCTGACGGAGCGATTAAACAACATCATCGCCAACATGATCTCGATGTATATACATGGCCATGGAACACAAGATGTGGGATGAGGTGTTGCCCTACATCATATGTGCGTACAACACGGCGGTTCAGGAGACCACTGGGATTACACCTTTTGAGCTAGTGCAGGGCAGAAAAGTGACGACGATGCTCGACGCCATGCTGCCCCACGACCAAACGAACGACGACACTGACGACACCCAGCTGGTCACCCAACGGGCAGAGGAGGTACACCAGCTAGCCTGCCTTCAAATAAAGGACCAACAATCTGTCGATGCTGAACCTTCGTCGCTGCGACGTGGAGCTCAAGCCCGGAGTCAGGGTGTGGGTGTGGACGCCCATTTGCCGCCGCGGCCTCAGCGACAAACTATTAAAATGTTACTTCGGACCCTACAAGATCATTCGCCGCCTTGGGGACTTGAACTACGAGGTGCTCCCCGACCAAACAGGACCTTCCGTGCGCCGCCACCTACGACCCGAAGTGGTCCACGTCGTCCGACTCAAGCCGTTCTACGCGCGTAAGGACAGTGATGCTGCATGTTTATTTCGTCTCACCACATTTTTTTTAACCATTTGTTTGTTTTTCTTTCACATTGCATTGGGAGGATGTGCTTTTAAAAAGGGGGGGGGATAATGTTGCGCACGGGGCCAAGCAAGCTGGTCATCGACTTCTAGAAGATTCGTGTGGGGACAGGGACGTAACTTCTATCATTTCATCCTACTTTCTTGTTCTCGAAAGTGCCTGTTAATTTTCACCCGAATGCTCAATGCAAAAACCTTCTGGGCCCAATTTTCGAGATGCCAACTCACATTAGATAATAGATAAGGAGCGGGGGTGGGGGGTGACTTTGTCTCCACGCTCAATCTTTATTTTGTTTGGCACAAGTTCGCCCCATTAAACTTCCAGTTTGAAATGGGATTTTCGCCGCTTCTGCTCTTGTCATTTGTGACAATATATAGCGCAATGGGGTTGCATAGGGCCAATGATAAAACATATTTTTCGCCACTTTTGAAAAATAATACTTCATTTAAACATTGCTCTTTAGTTGTCTTAGTTACAACCTACACATAGGCGTAAAGTATGTAGTTTTATACCGAATAGCTTTCGGATTTGACTTTGAAAACTGTATGTTTTTAAATACTGTCAAAACAAAAAACTAAAAAAAAAGTTTTTACTTTTAAAAAATATTTTTTTTAACTTTGCTCGTTTGTTGTGTGAATTCTTAATATCTATAATCATTGAGCATATATTTTTAGACCGACCACTTCACGAGTTTTATTTTTTTTAAACTGAGTATTTTGCTATACACCAACTCATGTTTACAAACAAACCGGAGCGCCCGGAGCGCCCCTAGCGGACGCCACCGGCGCCGCGCATGCGCGATGGGGGTGTGGGCAAGAAGATCGCCGTCGCCCATAAACATACCATTGAAATGCGATGTTGTCGGCGTCAGTGTGAGTCCCCCTGCCCTTTCTCGTGTTCGAATTGTTGTTTCTACGTCTTCCTGGCGATGTCTGACTATCATCAGCGGCGTCAGCGAAATTATTGAGGCTCGTTATACCGCAAAACTTCGCGTGAATAATGTGACATGTGGCGATTCATTCCGCGTGGACGCCGCAGAATGTACGCTAAAGCCTGATTCTCATGATGAGATTTTGCTCGAAATTTTCAGTCGCGACGCCGCTCGGGCTGCAAAAGCGTGAACCGTAGCTGAGATGGTCGACGTCGATACTGAAAATCGCAAGCAGAATCAGACCAACTGAATTAGGCATAACAAGTCGGTGATGGTCACTGGTAACAATGATCAACATCTCCTTGTATCTACTGTTTACATCGAGCCTTCTTACCAACCTTCAAATTTAAGTCTTTTGAGGCCTGCACTTACTTCTTATCGCAAGTACCGGGCGAACATTTGGTCTACGGACCGGCGTCGTCTAAGAGAGCAGACGACACGCAGAAACGTTTGAAAGAGCAGACGACAGTTCGAACAATCAGGCGGCCGTTTGAACATGAAGACGCACTGAACGTAGTCCGCAGGTGGTCCGCACAACTTGACGGTTTTCTGTCGTTCATGTTGGAACAAAACAAATAAATCTGATGACCACAAGTATCCGTGAATTCAACCCAAAGTGCTTCCCGCCCAAACAATCGTTGTCCGACGGCGTCTGCTTTTCCCTTTTCACGGCACATATCCAGATTCTCGGACGAACCGAGCACGTGAAAACTGACCTTCAAACCTTTCTCGACACTTTTGGTACGGCCCCAGTCGCGGCGTTTTGACGAGAAGGCAGGTTTTGTCTGGTTCCTTTCAAAACAACGCAGGAATACACATCTGGCATGGGGACTTCTGCCCACAGCCCCAGACCGGAAGTGCGACCGACGCGCCACCACCGCGCCGTGACGTCAGAGAGATGAGTTCGTGTATATGTTCATATTGTACATTTATCTTAGGAAAAACAATAACAAACGTGTTATCATAATTTTTTTTTGTATGGTAGCGTATTTTTCAAGATAAAAGGTGAATACAGTGGAATCTCGTTAGTTTGAACCCGCGGAGAACCAAAACTTTGTTTGAATAATGCAAAGCTTGAATAACCGGGAGTTTCCTCCCTAGAAACACATAGGAGGGGACCCACATGTTAGTTTCAATTACCCGCGAGTTTGAATTTACAAGACTCCACTGTATAAGCTTCTTAGGACATTTTTAAAGCATCTGAACCCTTGAAACACTCAAAAATATGTGAGAAAACATATTGTATAATTTAAAATATATTTGCTTACTACAAGTGGTACTTGTTTTGCAGCCTCGTTTCAAACCTTTTTGAAAGAATTGTGTTTTTTTACCCCTTCAGATTTGTTTTCTGAAAAATTCAAATCGTAAAAAAAAAAAAAAATTAGTTATAGCAAAAATATGTTGGAAAAGGCACTTTTACGTCACCAATAACACATACAATTTTCCTAGACTGAATCCGTGAGGGAGAATTTAAACCCGGATCATTCGGCGTGGAACACCTTCATTACGTCAACGACCGAATGAGTGACGGATTATTTGTCCAATATCCGAGAGTTACCCAAACATAACTTCCTTCTCTCTTCGCCTAGCTCTTCTTCCAAGTCTGACGATTGCCACAAAATAGGCCGGCCACGCTGTTTTTCCCCGGTACACCGACACGCCCTTTTACCCGACGCAATTGTGGGCTGGAACGGCCCTCCCACAGACATTGTAACCGTCCGGGACACGCCGACCTCTCCAACCCTCATGGCTCCGAATATCGTAAATAAATAAATGACACCTCGAGTGCGAAAAGACAGGCAAACATGTCCCAGAGACCGACAAAACATCAGATAACAAAAAACCAAACTCCAACGTCCTCCCTTACCGGCCGCCTCCTCAAACTTGGGGCACAGCTCGCTGGTGAGCACGGGGTCTGGCAGCTCCCTGAGGAACTGCTTCAGCAGGCTCGCCACGACATGAGGCTCGTGCTCGCTGAGACACAGCGACTCGTGGCGGTTGCAGCGGGCTCTCAGCTGCTGAACCTTGGATTTGACCCCAGACATCCTGTAGATGCCCTCGCACGTCATGCCTGGCGGAAAGAGGGAAGCTCGCGGTCAGTCATTTGGGCCCATCACCCGCGCCGGAGCGCGCTCACCATGTTCTTCGATGTAGTCGATGCACTCCCTCACGAGCGCCGGAAGCTCCACGCCGTCGTGCGACGGGTTCCTCTCCAGGGCGGTCAACAGGGGCACGCCGAAGATGGGGTTTTCTTCGCAAAAGAGCGAAACAGAGACGAGATGAGAAATGGGACGCTCGTACGAGTATGGTGCCCAAGGTACGTGTTTGCCACGTCCTTAAAAGTGGTTCCTCGACTTCTGCGCCCATCGACGCCTCCCGTGACGCAATATTTTTCCACTTCACGACAACTTTCTAAGCGTGGACAGGACGGCACAGTAAACGCACGAGTCGGAAACATGTTTCGGGCGCCGTAGTGGGACCAAGCCCAACAAGTGGCACAATATTTTGCCACTTCGGAACAACTTTCTGAGCGTGGACGGGACGGGACGGTAAACGCGCGAGTTGGAAACGCATTCCAGGACCAAACGACACCCAAGCCCAACGAGAAGGGAACGGCGCTCACCGGCCTTTTCGTGCTCGTGCTTCTTCTTCTTCTTGCCGAGCTTCACCTTGCTCTCTTTCTTTTTCTTGGAATCTCTGTCCGGGTCCTTCTTGGCTTCCTTGGAGTCCTTGGATTTCGGTCCGTCCTTGCTGTCTTTGCTCTTCAGAGACTTCTCTTTCTTTTCTTTGCCCGGAAACTTGAATGGTGCCTTACTTTTTTTACCCTTGCCCCTAAGACAATAAAAGAAAAGTGTGAAAAAAAAATGTTAAGGAGGACATATCTTTTAAATCGAGATGTTGCGCGGTTCAAAGTAAATGGCACTGAGAAATATCACAATTTGTGGTACGAGCTTTCGCCGATAGACCTTTGCAGACCTTGAAATGTGTTTCTTGTTCAACGGCTACTTCCATCGTCCGCAGCTTTTTGTGTCACGTTTCCCTTGTGCAATTCTTTCCAATTGTTCTATATAGGGGTGCTTCACGTAACCTGAGCCAATGCTTAAAACATTTTAAAGCATTTTAGGAATATGAAACCGAAAGAATAAGTTTGTTCATTGCTTGGAGCTAGTCAGGTTATTTTTGTATCTTGCCCGATGAAATAATTAGGATCAATTAATAGACTTTTTTAAATATTTAAATAAAAGTTCCAATCATAAAGTTGTACAGCATCCTCAGAAACATCCAATTCAGAAGTTTTTATCGATAAACCTCTAACACGGTTCATTCTTCCAAGCTTCAAAAGAGCCCGCAAGTTAAGAAAAAAAAGTGTGACTTCGTGCTCACACGCCTTGCATTGTAGCGCTCTCAACCGTTTGTTGAACGAACAAGTTCCACATGCTGGAAAGGACTGCGTTGACAGATTTGCGCTATACTTAGTTTCACCTTTAAATAAGAGTGCGGCAGATGTTACAAGTCGAAGGGCCATTCAAAAAGCGCAACATCATGGCGTGCTCTCTGCGCTTCATAGAATGGTAGAACTAGCCGGCAGAGGAGCACGCACAAAAAGATGGCAAACACCGGCTGGTTCTATGCACTGCAGAGAGGGTGCCATGACGTTATTCCTTTTCGCCATTTGATTGGCCCTTTGGCTCATAACAACCGGTCGCGCTCTATAAAATCCCGTAAAGGCGCCCTCCCCCAAGAGATAGCCCATCCCGTTTTTCTGGCTAAATATCGACAACTTACAAGTTCAGAAACATTGCTTCCCATTTCACGTGGTTTGTAGCAGATGGCCCAATGTATTGTCACGTTTTGTTTATAAACTTTTGCTGTCACATTCCCAAAGATAGAGCCCATTTTTTTTCATAATTTATCTCCCATTTTTGGGTGGGCGTCCTTATGGGATTTTATGATATAGCGAGTAATTGCAGCTCTGCCACATCAAAAAATGTGCGCTTCATTTTCACTGCCTCATTTTTGTTTTTGCAGCAACAGCATGCCTGGCCAGCAGGTAGACCTAATTTGTTGAAGTCACATTTAAAAACGCTACAATACAGAGCACGCGGGCACGGAATTGCATGTTGTATTTCATAATTTGCAGGCTTTTCTTTGAAGCCCGAAAAAGTAAACCGTGTTAGAGGTTTCTCGATAAAAACCGCTGAATGGAATGCTTCCGAAGGCGCTGCACAACTTTACCGTTGTAAATTTTGCTCTAAATAGAACATTTGAAAAGTTTATTAATTAATCTTAATTATTGTATCGCACAAAATACAAAAGATAGCCCGACATGCTCCAAAGAATGAACAAAATTATCATTTTGGTTTCGTCTTTTAAATTCACCGAGATATTTTAACGTGGGACATTCTTTGGCTAGGTGTTCGGCATTTCCTGAAGACCAAAAATGAAGCCTGGATAAAAGCGTGGCCGCAAGGCTCGACAATGATTGGTTCCGAGTTGGGGGGGGAAGGGGGAGGGGGTAGTAAAAAGGTGTTTGCACCAGGCAAGAATCAAACACAGACCATTAATATCATTAAGCGGTGTCTTTCCAGCGTGTCACGACACGTCGCCGCGAGTTGAGGTGCCATTTGGCGGAAAATCCCAGTGGGCATCCGCAGCAGACAGCAACTTGACACCCTGTCAACAGTCTTTAAAACCTCGGTTAGCGCCGGATCTCCATTCCAGGAAGTGCTATCGAGTGTACACGGCATGTGTTAAGCCAGTCACTAAACTAACCGATAAAGTGCGCCGAGTGTGTATAGACGTCACATGTTTCACGTGCAACACAATTGCCCTGCAATTCGCTATGCACTCTTTTAAGCCTTGGCTCAGGTTACGTAAAACATCCTGCATGCTGTTCTGCGTTTTGCAGCCAATGTCGCAAGTATTTTTTCCTGTTTACATGCAAGCAGTGCAGAGTGGAATTTCCAGTGACTTCTAACTTTCTTGTTTTATTTGAAATGCGTCATACTTGAATATATTTACTGCCATGCTTTGCTGATCCAAAGCTTGACAAATCAAATTTTTACCTTAACAAAAAGATAACTTCGTCCAGGACCGAATAGGGCTCAACATACTTCTAATTTGACTCAGTCAATCACATAATTCTTGGCCTCAACATTTGGAGCGATGCGGGATAACGCGGTTCTCCGTAACTTTCAATAGAGGGGTATTGTGCCCAACTACATCTGATAGGGTTGAATATTCAAAACTTTAAAAAATTCATGAATGATGACTGCCATTCAAAATTAATTTGTAGAAGTCTTTTACTGATCAAGGTACTCGAGTTTTCCAAAGAGTAAAAAAGTTCATGTACAGTCATGTATTGTCAATATGGACACCTCCGTTCCCCCAATAATCGTCCATCATGAGTTGTCAATAGCGACGAGACAAAAACGCATGTATTTATCGAATTTGTCCCCGAAACTTTTGTCCATATAGTGTGGTATTTATATCAATGGGGCCCACATTAACGAGACATAACTGTAATGTATGCTTGCTTTTTGGATGGGAAAAGGACATTCATAGTTTGCTTTGCAAGTGCTTTTCAGTTTTCTTTTTTTTTTTCTTGTTAGAAACAAATTACTTGCAGAACCAAAAATGTTGCTCATTCATCACGAGCTCCGGCTGCAAATTTCTCTGGAAACCGTCCAAGGTCCATGGGGAAAAAGAAAAACAACATGCAAAGCAAGACCATGCAGATCTGTCCTTCTCCCAAGCTTCCTCAAATAAATTCTCCTTGCTTGTCGTTTTTGTTTGGCAATGGGAGATGTTACAAAATAAAACAAAAAAGAAGACAGATAGAAAACCCCACCTGTCAAACAAACAAACAAACCAAAAACAAGGTTTGCCTTAATACATATCAAGCACAACACTTTTCTCAATCGCCTTGTGCACAACATTCCTGTTGTACACTGGGAAGCGGGCGCTTGCATTAGACATTTCTGCTAACAAATCATTGAGGTGCTGTAAGAAAGGGGGGGGGGGCTCTTAAAACATGCTACAGAGACGTCTGTATGTGTGCACATAGACACAAACTCACTTGGACTCATCCATCTCTCCATCAGAACTTTCCCCTTCAAAAGCAACATAGCCTTTGTCTTTCTTTCTTTCTTGTCTTTTAGTTTCCCAATCAGCAATTCCTTCTTCGAGACTTTTTCCTCGTCACTGTCTGCAAAAGCAACAACATCGCAAAGTTCCGGTCATACAAGGATGCCGTCGTGGCATGCAACTGTACACTTACTAATACGGAACAGACAAAGCCCTAAGCAAAAGAACAAGGCAGTTTTGTTTAACGTCTGCCAATGCCGTCATCCTGCGATCACCCACGCTTGGTGGCATCAGTGGCATCCCTTGTCTCAAGATAATCGAAAGAACTGCACTCGTGACATTTTGTTTGTGCCGGTACGCATCGGCATCTTAAGGGCACGACACTGGGACATTTCTAGAGCGCTGCTCTCACGAAATTGCTCGCTAGTGAAACAAGAGTCGTCGCGCACCCACCCAAATACAAGGTAAACATAGGAGAACCAGAAGTACCACTAAACATGGAAGTCATTACTGCTTCTATTATATTTATTACTTTCACTGCACGGTGATTGCCTAGCTCCTGGAAACATGTTCCTTAAAGGGATGCTGAACCGAAATCTGGATTCCATAAAACAAGGCAGCAGAAGCGTGCAACGAGATGCTACAAACACCAAAACATCAGTCATACAGCAACATCTCGAACGCATGACCGTATTTTTTAAAAAAAGAGGCGCATTTAACAGATATGTTGACATCTTGTTTTTCCGAGAAAAGTCGAGAAGGAGAGAAAACGGCCTCGCGTCTTTCTTTGCCTCGCCGCCTTGAGGTGGCGAAGCGAAGAAAGAAGGAAACAAAATATGTTGACGTCATGCGCCTCGTCGGCCTTGTTCAATCGCGACCTCTTTTTCCAAAAAAATTGCAGTGGCTTAGCTCGGCTATGCCAGGATATACGTAGCGTAAGCTTAGGTTCAACTGGTTATTCTTAGCTTTCCTGGTTGTCTAGGATTAACTTGATTATCATGCTTACTGCTGCTTCAATGACACACACACGGTATACGCATTATGTGACCACTTCGGGATCCGATGAGTTAAGCTTCTCCGCTCTTCTTATTGCAGAGGAGGCGCCGTGTAACCAAGCTTTTGGTTGCACGTCAAACGATCCCCGGGTAGTCCAAATTAATCCTCAGTCCTCCGCTGGGGCGTGCCAGATGCCCGTCGCTGGTTTGGCCAGCTGTGCGCCGTGTTGTTATGTATGAAGCAACCAAGCTGCCGCCCAGAACAACCGGACAGCGCGAGCCATGATCTCGAGCGAGTGCATGCGCGCGGCGCGTGCATCGGGGACTGACCTAGGCGCCATACCAGTCCTGCCCGTTCCGTCACTGCTCCTCGCGCATGCGCAGCACGGCTCTCCAGGAGCCACGCGAAACTGCTCACGGCTTCGGGAGCCACGCGAAACTGCCAGTGTAGCTTACGCTACAAAATATGGCCGTCCATTCAAGATATCGCCTTATGGGTGGTGTTGTAGGGATTCTAACGTCCCACCTACAGCTCCTGCATTGTTTTCTGAAATCCAAATTTCGGTTCACCATCCCCTTAAGCTCACGATTAACTGGTATAACAAGGTCCCCTTTTTTTAAGGAGGAAGGCAACAAGCATGAGAGCTACCAAGTAATGCTATCTGCAGCGAGATATCCATCTCATGTCGTAACTAGCCAAGCCCTCATCGTTCTAACCCACTTAATTGAGAAACCAGTCATTTAGTTAAGTGGGAATTCAACCAATCAGGTGTCAGATAAACAACTCAATTACTAATGACAAAACGGAGTAAAGCAACTGGTTGCACAAGACGAATGGCTAGCGTGTACAATGTCTTCATAAATTTTGCAGAAAACCATAAAGCCACCACAATCGTACGGCTCAAACATCATACAAAAGGCGTGGTGTTCGCTGCTGGATGGATGGATGGATGCTAACGGCTGTGCTCTTTATATCGGGCGGTAGCTTGCGCCACCTAGCCTAGAAATTAAGCACCAAAAGCCTCGTGCATGTTCAAAATACGTTTGCTTCATACATATGTATGCTTTGAACATGTCTGCAGACAGTTTTTCTGTGACCAATGTGACTGTCCTACAAGGACGGATGGATGGATGTTGCATGGGTGTTAATGGCTATACCACAGATCTCTATTGCAGTAGGCTGGATCGCAGATCGGAAGCTCCGCTGGTGGCACCACTGGCGGCCATTGCTTGACACCAGGCAATACACGCTAGTCTATGGGAGAAACACGCAAAAGTAGGAATATTGGAGCTTCTACGCGGCGCTCAAAGGCAAGTATTTTATGACGTGCTGCAATCATTATATCGGCTGCTTGGAGATCGAATCGGTATTTGTCGAGCATTCGAACGCCCATTAAAAAATCAAACATGCCGGAGCACCTACGGCTGAGCTGGCAAGCTTGCTCTTGGGGATGGAGTAAACAAAGAAACTTGCCGTCATTAAGACCATCCTCGGGGAAGCCCAGAAGTTTACTAATGCCGAAGAAGTTTCATAATGACAGCGGCTTTCCAGGAGAGTGAATTCCGTGTAGCAAAGCCTTCAAGCTTGTCGTCTGCTAAACCCAACTCACTGAAACCGCTACCGACTCTGCGGTAACTGTAGGTAACTCTTGTCTGATTGAGCTGCACTTCATTTTTGGCCCAGCAAAGTCACTCTTGACCACAAAACATTTATTGATAAGAACTGTGAGGGCTGTCAGTTTTAATGTTTGTTCACAAGCTATTTGACAGGCTTCCCAAAAAGCAGCCAAAAAGTTGCAGTGCCGGCAACAGCTTAGAAACGGGGGAAACGGCTCTTTTTCTCGTTTTCCCCATAGAGTCCCATGCATTGGCTGGTGTCAAGTGGTAGCTGCCGGTGGTGCCACTCGATGTTTGCGGACTGTCTTTTGTATGAAGTACATACAAGCAGTGTGGCAACGGCTTTAGGGCATCGCCGTCTGGTTACAATCTTCCCGAGCTTGAGCACGATTTTTATTTTGTATCACTGGTGCTAGCGAACAGAAAGTAAGCAACGGCGAAATGCCATAGTAAGCTACAGTAGATCATCTGATAAAAAGAGCCGTCATGGGCTGCGCCCTCCTCGGTGAACTCACAGTTGGCGTCCCTCTCCTGGCTTTTTCCGATCGACTCCGAAGCGTACAGTCCCGGAAATCCTTCTCGACGTCAGGGCTCTCGAAGTCCATTATTACCTAGTCGAAAAATGCAACTTGAATGCCAAGCGCGAGCACATTAGAACGAAAACATCGCGTATAACTGGTAGCCCGACGTTTCAAATGACAGCCGAGCTCGACAGCTTTTGTTACAAACGCGACATGATTATTTTAACCTTCTAGGGCAAATGAACTAAAAGTCTAACACTTCGTTAGAGCTTGGAATCGCGAAGAACAGTCACCGGAGACCAGTCGAACGAAAGTAGGGATTCGCGCAAGTGGCGGCGCTCACCTAATGTTGAGATTCGTAGGAATTACTCCCGCTCTGTTGCGGCGCTGCCGACCGTTTACGTGATTTGGGGTTCGGGAATTGAACTCGGGCTCGGGAGCATCGTCAGTTCTTGGATCAGCTCGGGCGCACTGGAACAGAGCTTCAGCTGGTTATTCCGCTTCTCTGCCGTCGACGTCAGTCGACGTGAAGAACCGTGAAGTGAACGCGGATAGATGAACGGATGGGTACTGGAGCCGTGTATACCTCTGATGGATGCTAACCTGTACCTATCATAAACGGTAGTAGCTCGCGCCACCTATCATAGAAACTAAAAACCAAAAGTATGATTCCTCCTCTTGCGTTTGAGTAAATTTTCTTCCCCTCTGTAAATTTGTAACTATCACCAGGCGATGTGGGATATCACCAGGACGACCTTTGGGGATCAGGCAAAAAAACAAAAAAAACATCAACCTCCCCTCTCCGGAGAGGGGAACAAGATCATTGCACCTTTGCATTAATTCGATTCGCTCTCACCCCGTTCTTCGCTCGCCCACTCACGCTCGCCCCCGTTATTCGCTAAAACTAGAGCACTATATAGCTCCTACGGAGCAGAGTAGCGCAATCCTTTGATCCACGTGTTTTGCCGACAACATGGCCGACAGAGCAGCTCGGCGCGAGTCACGTGGTACTCAGGGTTCCATGGGGTTCCAGGAGGCGGCCCGCCCTATGGGAGAATACATGGAGATCGACGCAACACGGCTAATTAAAAAATAAACGGCGAGTTCACTCTTTTTCAAAACTAGTATGTCGTGAAGTTGGTAAAGCACTAAACACTTTATCAAAGTTTTAATAATATCGGATGCGTGTGCAAATTTTGAGAAGGCAATTTCCAAGGCAATGGCGTTTGAAGCAGACGATTTTTGCACGCAGCGGAGATGGGCTCTTTGGGTTGGCCGGAGCGGGTCACGTGGACGCTGTGACGTCGCCGCGTCGTCTGCTGCATGTTGCCGCTCGTGCAATTTTTAAGAACAAATTACGTCCTTACTTGGCACACAACTCAGCGCCAGGGGCGGATCCAGAACTCCGTTTGGGGAAGGGGGGGGGCGGAAAAATTTTTAAGGATAGTATTCTCCTATTTTTTCTTGTGCAAGGGGGGTCCACCCATGTCAAATTGCTCTCCAAGAAGGGGGAGGGAGGGGGTCGACTTTGTCGGGGGGGGGGGCGGCGTTGCCCCCGTCGCCCCCCCCCCCCCCTTGGATCCGCCACTGCTCAGCGCAAATGATTCTAAAATGTTCCTCTATTATGTCGAAAACTATTGTCGTTCCGTACATCTCCACAACATTGAAGAAACAACGATTTTCTCACGTTCCCCATGCATTTCTGGCCGGAGTTGGAACCTCCGGGCGTTCGCCGCTAGTCGCCGAGAGACGGCGTTCTAGATTGCGCTACTCTGCTCCGAAGGAGCTATATAGTGCACTAGCTAAAACGTCGATTCGCTCAAATGTCGCTGTTCGCTAAAACGTCATTCGGTCATGTGATATGGACCTGGCGTCGGGTCGGAAGTGTTTGGGGGATGAGTAACCGAAACCGAAAACCGTTTAGGAACGAAATTTTTTCAGAAACCGTAACCGCAACGAAACCATTATTTTGAAATTTATGATAACTCTAACCATAACCGTAAATTATTTACCGGTGCTGCGTCTCCTGTGCCACAGAGAAGCCGCACCGGTGCCAAGGAAGCTTCGATCACGTCGCGAAACCGCCGAAACTGGCTTTCGGCGAGTTGTGCCATTTTCCTGCGGCACTGCGCTTTTGTAAAAATTTGCACGTGTTCTCAACGTTTACGCAGAGTCTTAAAAACTTCTTCGGCGAATGACGACGAACGAGTAGAAAACGTGTCTTCAGCACGCTGCCGATATCTTTGCAATGCTAGCAAAACCACAATTTGCCAATGAGCAAGATGGCCGTCCGGTGGCTTCACTCACGCTGCAGCGACAAAGCGGGTAAACACGATTCAGCAATCATGGCCTCCGAGATCCCGAAGCACGCGCGCGAAGGTTTTTCCGGCCGTCCCATTCGAGTCGCTCCCCAGCAGTACGAGTGGTCAGTGGCGTAGGCAGAGGGGAGGTTCAGGGCTCGACAAAGGGCCACCACGCTGAGGCGCGCACGGCTACGCAGCGAGACTGATGCCCATACCGCTAAAGTCAAATGGGTCCCTGTCGTTTGCGGCGGAAGATGAAAACAACCAGCAAGCAAGCAAGCACCTGCGTAACATGTTTTCTGCCTATTCTGAATTCATAACCGTATTCACTATCACGTCGAGGATTAAGTTCACAGTATTACTTCCCATCACGAACTTATCAAGTTCACGAGCCACTCACATCACAAATTCATCGTGTTCACGAGCCATTCACCATCACGTCACGAATTCATTGAGTCATTCACATCACAATGAATTCTATTCAACTCACGAATTTATTTACAATCACAACTTATCATGAGTTCATTCAAATTAACGAAGTCATTCACCATCACATCACGACTTCATTCAACATCACATCACGAATTCATTCGAATTCATGAAGTCATTCACTATCACATCACAACTTCATTCACCATCACACCACGAATTCATTCAAATTCACGAAGTCATTCACCATCACGTCACGACTTCATTCACCATCACATCACGAATTCATTCGAATTCACAAAGTCATTCACCATCACATCACGAATTCATTCAAATTCACAAAATCATTCACCATCACATCATGATTTTTTTCAATTTCAAGAATTCATTCAGAGCCATTCAGATTCATGCCGTGAATGTGAATGAAGGTGAATGAGCGAGTTCACGAATGAATTTGCCGAGGTATGGTCATACATATAGTTGGAGGAGGGTGCGAAGAATTGTGACACTCGTGCTCGATAGTGCCCCGGAAAAATCGAGCGGTGCATTTTCGGTGACGAGTGGAGACATCGTGATTGGGACAAAGCTGTCGCAGTGTGTATATGATTGCGCCGATCGTTCTCCGCACAAAAAATAAAAAAAAGGTTGCGTGATTACGACGACGAGCGGAGATATTAGGGAGTTTTCGTAGACCGCGTTTCCCACTCCGTTAAGCCATCCGCAACGAAGCAGCCGCTAATGCGCCTGCGCGCCGATGGCCTTGACTGTAGAGTTCCGGGTAGCGTAGCGTGTTGCGGAGAGCTTTGCGGGACGGCGAAAGCGATCAACGAAAACTCCCTAATAGGGAGTTGTAGTAGACCGTTTCCGCAGCCCGCTAAGCACCCGGATAGCGCTCTGTAATCCGACAGAATACCTTGAACTATGCAGACAAGGCTGGCGGCGCAAAGCGAAGCTGCGGCGTTTTCTTTACGGATACCGTAGCGGAGGAGAAAAACGGTCTACTACGACTCCCTATTGTGATTGTGACAACGTAGACGTACCGCGGCGATCCCGTGAATAGGGAATTGTAGTAGACCGTTTTTCTCCATCCGCCACGGTGTCCCGGAACAAAACGCCGCACCTGCGCATGCCCGCCACCAGCCTTATCTGCATAGTTCAAGGTCTTGTGGGGGATTACGAGCGCTATCCGGGTGCTTAGCGAGCTGCGTGAAACGGTCTACTACCATTCCCGCAATGATATTCACGTGATAAAGTTGCAGATGCTGCCGTCAAAAGGCTATTTTAGATTCTGGAACCCAGGTGATAAGGTAAGAAAAGTATTGTCGGTGACAGGTTAAGAACGAAGTGGAAGCTCCTTCCACCGCTTTCCACTTCAGCGGTGCAAACGGTGGAGAGGAGGCGACCTCCTCTCCACCGTACGCTCCACCGAAGTGGAAAGGGTGGGAGGAGCTTCCACTTCGTAACACTCCTGGGGACATAGACAATTTGTTCGAACTGTTCTGTTTGGTCAGACAGTGCAGTTGTGTTTGACAACAAGGGTGAATAATAAAATTTAGTGGTTTCGTGCTATGTTTTGCGTCCTGCTTTAATCGTGTCGCGAACAGACGCCTTATCTGATGCTGAAAAGGAAAATTTTGGCACTCGAACTTCGAAATTGACGTTTCTGCAATTAACGTGGAACAGAACCACAGGTTCGGTTCCATGTGAAAATATCTGAAGTCCTCCGTTGATATAAACATTCAAAATTTAAGTTTGGTTTCTATTCTTCTTTTAGTTCCTCTGAGGGTTCGCCTGTCGTCTGTAGTTCGCCTGTTTACAAGCTCGCATGTACCCGATAAAATTCTGCTCTAACATTGAAAAAAAAGAATGATAAACACCATTTTTTATTAAACTTACGGAAGAAAACGAGAAGTGCCTTCTCGTTTTCTTCCTGAAGTTTAATTATTCTTACGAACCCGCTCGTTCTGTCCTCTACTGTTTTTTAATTATGAAATAATTTATGCAGTACCAAGTGGATCTGTGTCAGCGGCCTGTGTTATGAAAACCGGCTTCAGGCTAAAATATAAAGTTATATTTTGGCCAATTTTATTTAATATTTCGATCAATTTTTTATTTTCACAAGAACTTAAGTGCGATTCGTTCGATGAAGTTTCTTAGCTGTCCGAAAGAGTCGGTTGTGTGCATCTTTGATTTCAAAATTAAGCGATCCTAATGCTGAGCGTGAAATCGACGCTCGCGTGACAGAGACTGTCCGCGTTCGACGGCCGCGGGCGGAGTCGCTGCTCGTTGCATGTTTTATTTCGCGGGCGTCTGCTACAGAAAGGTTGCCCAGTCAATCGCAAAACATTACAGCACTACAAGAAGCCAGTGGACGCGGACAACATTACAGAAGACAGATTTAATGGAGGAACACACGAAACATAGGTGTGACGTTGCCCTTTAAAAGTATGCAAACAATACCCGAACTGGAAGTGTTCTCAGTTTCTGTCATGGCGGCCGGAAGTGGCCAGAGTACCATGTATAACGACGAGAAGGTGCGAATGGTTCCTTTAGCACCCAGTGGGAACTTTCTGAGGGTTTTTTAGAAACGCTGCCGAACAACAAAGTATCGATGCTTATTTTTATTGTATACAATGCGATGATTGACGAGAAGCGGTTTTAACATGCATGCTTGGGTATCAAGCTAAACATTTTTGCAATAATCGCCTTTTGCACACTGCCATCTTTGTCTGTCCGGCTGTGGAACGCCTTCCGAGGATGCGCTGTTGATCTGCTGTGTGGAATATCAGACGCTGCGCATGCGTTCACAGCTCAGTGACTCAGCATTGTTCGCTCGGGCGATAGGCGATGCAAAGGTCTATATAATGCGAGCAGATGTAATGAACAAGTGTTGGAGCTAGAAACGTGTGCAATGTTTGATCAATAGACCATTTGCTATATTACCCAAGCATCAAAGAGAATGCAGGGATTGGTGTTCCACGCGCCACACGCGCACGCCTTCCCCGTATAAAAGAGTCGAAGTAAATAAGAAAAATAAAGCGTTGACGAACGCGCGTGCAAGATGCCATTTGTTTTAGGTATTTGCTTTACAAACGTTACTACTCCTGAGGCCAGCACGTGCGGCGCGTGGAACACCAATCCCTGCATTCTCCTTGATGGCTTGGGTAATATAACAATAGGTCTGTTAGAAGTACTAGGACGTTTTTGAGTTATTGTAATTGTGGATGTCCCGTTGTATGATATCTGGGACTACTATAAACCATTTATTATAAAACGACTGTCAAACATTTTAATAGAGCAAATTATCGGAGAAATCGGAAAAACCAGTTTTTATAAACGTGTAACCGGTAACCGAAGCCGTAAAAATTAAAACCGTAAAAAACCGAAACGAAACCGATATCAACAAAAAACGGTAACCGTAACCGTAACCGAAACGTTATATTTTTCGGTTTGAGTCCTTGGTTACTTTTCATTTAAACCAACTTGGTTAGAATTTTATTAAAATATCAGATGGTTCTTTTCCCCTCCAATCGTAGATCGTGCTATTTTCACTCAAAACGTAGTTGGTTTGGTTTTTTTATTCAAATATCAGTTATTGCTCTATTTCCCTCAAATCGTAGATCGTGCTATTCGTCATTCAAAACGAAGTTGGTTTTATTCATTCACATATCAGATTGCTATGTTACCTCCAAATCGTAGATCGTGCTATTTTACACTTAAAACAGAGTTGGTTCTATTCATTTAAATATCAGATTGCTATATTCCCCTCAAGTCGTAGATCGTGCTATTTTTCACTCAAACCGGGGTTGGTTAGATTTTTCTTTCGAATATCAGTTGTTGCTCTACTATTCCCCTCAAATCGTAGATCGTGTCATTATACTATGTCATCATACCAACTCGCCCCAACTTACAACATTTCGGGAACAACGCCGCCACCACTTGTTTTTCGCGTAATGTGACAAGTGAGGTCGTTCTAGAGGTCCAGAACGACTTCTAGGACGACCGCAATGACGACGCCAAGGTAATGGGACAAGTAGGGTCACCTAGAGCCACTAAATGAGCTGCGCTTAGAGTATCGGCGCTCTGTTCCCCGACATTGTTGTGAGCGCCGCCATTCTGGGGCTTATGCAGAGCAGACGCAACTGCCGATCGTCATGATTCAAAACTGCGACTTCGTCAGCATTAGATTTGATGTTAGGAAGCTCATGTAATATTGCTTTGCTTTGTCGCGAACTGTTTAAACATTTGTGGAATACGGAAAAGCGTTTCCTGCGATTTCAAATAAAGCTTCAGATAACTGGCAACCATGTTTTTAGTTACAATATGGCCCAGTGTCGTAACTCTGAAGCGTATAGCTTATTTATTGGCACTAGGGTCGCCCATTGAGCGGTGCGGTCCGCTCAATCGTATTTTTATCGGCTTATACGACGCTTTTTCGCTCAATGGGGAAGTAAGACTTTCGCCTTAATAAGATATTTTAACATGGAATATGCGAGAAACACTAGGCGAGGCAAACCAAAAAGCTGCGGGGGCTTGTAGAGATCAAAACGATGTTTTAACGCATACCAGAAGTGACGACATTCAAGGTGGCTGCGCCCTTGTGGGAAATGCGTATATCAGATTTGTGGACTTATTTTTTTATCGTAGTGAAAATAATAAAATATCCCCCCCCCCCCCCCCCGGGCTCCCGAAAAACAAACATAAAGAGTCCGGGCACTTATATTTGGTTTTGAACGCAAGTTCAGATATAATTTTATTTTTACATTTATCTCAAATTTCTATCTGGGTTTCTGACGATTATAAAATTTATTTGAAACGTTTTGTACTCCAGCCATTTTTTTTTCACCTGCACACGACACATTTGAATGTGAAGAGACGTTGATGCTGTCAAGGTTACTTGGTCGAAGTCAGTTGACAAGGCAGGGCGCTTTTAGCGCCCCTGCCAAACACGCGCCTCGTGCAGTGCAAGCACTGTTCAGGGTCACATGCTCGCGCTTGCAGCTTCGGCTTAAGCTTGTACATAATATGAAACGGAATATAGAACACCTGGCGTATTTTTGTGGAGCGTGCCCTCGGTTGCACTCGCTACACTATCAGCACGCCGAATGGACGGAAGCTGGAGAATCGGAGGAACGTTGGATCCCGATTACCTGCGGTGGAAAGGAATTATATCGGGGATTTTATGGGAAACATAAAGTTTGCGCGATACTCGGTGCAAAGAGATCATCGTTCGAAAATGGTCCTTCCTCGTTTTCCATGGAGGCGTTGACGCCGGTGGCGCGAGGAACGCCCCTTGATAAAGGCGTTTTCTCAAGTGCCGCCAACCATTGTTGTGGAAACCCACAAGACACGTGCCACGAGAGGGTGCTCAGCCGCCATTCGCTTGCAAGGGCCACCCATTTCAGTGCTGCGCCGCTACTTGCTTCCAAGAACCGCTCGAGACATCGGGCCTCGTGCACTGGCGCATTTGATGCTACTTGCAAGACAAATGCAAATACATCGAGGGGACTTATATCAGCCCGCACATGATCACGTGCATGCCACAAAGAAGGACATATTTCGAACGCTGCTCCTTAGTGGAGCTTGTAAAAAGGTAGATATAATAAAATCTTCAGTTGGGCTATACTTCGTTTCAGCTTGGGTCCAGACGTAGCCGATGCTACAAGCGCGAGCTCCGGGCTTCCAGCGTCCCTGCCAAGCACGCGCGCTCGTGCAGTACAGGCACCGGTCAGGGCCACGCGCTCGTGCTTGTAGCATCGGCTGCGTCTGGACCCAAGCTGAAACGAAGTATAGTAGGTTCATGACTGGAAGGACAGGGATAAAGTGAAAGAGGTAAGGATAATATGCTCCATGTTGTCGTTACCTCCTTCACTTTGTCTCTGTCGTTCGGCGCTTCTCTCCAGTGATAGAAGTAACAATGGTGCATGCATTTGTAGCCAGTGCTGGAGAAAATACTTGATAAAGGTAGTTTAGTTAAGTTACTAAATACCTGCTTCATAAAGTATTTAAAATACTACTCAAGTCACTTTCACTGTAAAGCATCTTGTGTAGAGTTCAATTACTTTTGAAGATACTTCTGCATTGTGTAATTTGTATCGACGTCAGTGTAGAGCACTGCACGGGCCGGAATTTCTATGCCCGGCCCGACCCGGCCCCGTAGAGACACGGCCCGGGCCCGGCCCGAGCCTGACATAATTTTTAATTTCTAGGCCCGGCCCGACCCGGCCCGGTAGAGACACGGCCCGAACCCGGCCCGAGCCCGAAAATTTTTTAAAATATGAGCCCGAGCCCGGCCCGAGCCGGAAAATTGGGAGCGAGATTTTTTCTACACCATAAATATGCCGATTTAGAAGATGTAAGAATATGGGCGAAATAGGCACATCATTTGCGACAGTCTTTCCTTATGGCACACCGAGAATTCATGAGACAAAAATGATTTTTTTATATATGAATTTCTTGAACAGATATTGCACTTTTCGTTGTTCTATTGAATTCGTTTCACAGAAAACTTTCCTTCCTACATGTTTTTGTGGAGAAATAATAAATTGTCCATTGACTCTTTCTTCAGGCAGGTCCGCCTTGCTTGCATGACGTAGCCCGCCGCGCTAAAGTTACGTTCGCTGCTATAGCACTCGGGGATGCAGAGGATGCGTTTGGATAGAAGGGACAGTTTCGGGAATTCCTCCTCTTGCGCTCTCCAGAAGTCACAAAGTTCAGACACTCCTGAGCACGAGTAGTCCTTGCCGTGCAGATACTCCTCGAATTCGTCGGGGGCTACCTTGTCATCCTCCGCGTCACACCAGTCTTGAAACGAACTCAGGCACCTTCTTTTCGAAGTGGGACCTCGAACGTCATCGTTAGTCTCATCCTTATCTTGGGTCATTGCTTCAGTGACACGGGCAAGTAGCTCTTTGACGTGC
The DNA here is from genome assembly GCA_037355805.1 of Ixodes ricinus. Lineage (NCBI taxonomy): Eukaryota > Metazoa > Arthropoda > Arachnida > Ixodida > Ixodidae > Ixodes > Ixodes ricinus. The sequence goes on along the minus strand of JAZHYW010058834.1, from coordinate 3,724 downwards.
GCGTAGACTTCAAGGCTCTCGTCCTCTGTCATCATGCGGAGTTGGCGGAACTGAGGTCAGAGAAATGTGGCGGTCTTGTGGAGGAGAGAAATTTTCAGCTTCGTGTCCAGGAAATGATGAGCACGGGCCTTGATCTTCTCGATTTCCACTGCCTCTGCTGCAGACACAGGAGCATGTTTAATACCCTAGTTACACGGGCGCTCTCAACTGCCATTGAGTCAACGACAGTTGACTCAATCGCAATCGGCCGGACTTACACGGCGGCGCCAACTGTCATCGAGCCGCTAATGACAGTTGAGTTCAACTGAGCTCCCCTACCCAGGGTGTCGAACCGGAACCGAACCGAACCGAAAACCGGAACCGAACCGTTATTTTTAGCCGAACCGGAACTGAACCGGACCGAAATCGTCACCGCCATCTTGGAACTGAACCGGAACTGAACCAGAAAAAATATAACGGTAACCGGTTCAAAACGGTTCACGGTAATTTTTTTATTACAAAATGAGTGTTCGAGAAGTAAAAAGTGGCAGCTGTATTTCTATGTAGTAATCAAATTGTCATATACTGAACTGCAATGTATGAGAAACTGTGGGTTTTCCTGGCACTTTTGTATTGGCACTACGATTAATCATGTGTCACGTGGTCACGTGACGTCGTGGTGTGAAGATATGCTGTCAAATAATGTCACGTCACGTGGCCTTGTGACGTAGTCGCGTGACTCACCGCGTCAAGTCGACTTAAATTGAGTACGCCATTATAGTCCGTTGCAACTCAAGAAGGTATGGGGCGAGGGAAAGGAAGGCAGGGGAGAAGGAAGCAGATGGAACGCTGGAGAAGAGAGGGAAACCTCCCCTCTCTCCAGCGTTCCGCGCTTCCTCTTCCCCGGTCTTCCGTTCCCTCGCCCTATACCTTCTTGAGTTGCAACGGACTATAGATGTACTAGCGTTGTTGACACCGTGACGTCACATGCTATCACGACTTCTCACCGCGAGTCACGTGACATCGTGACCTACTCGTTTGTCATGAGTCCGAGCCCGGTGCTCGGGTTCTTAAAAATCAGCCTCGTTAAACATTCGTGTTGGCTCGTGTTCAATCAAAGATGAGAATAGCTGAATTGTAACACTGGCGGTAGAGCCACTAAATGAGCTGCGCTTAGAGTATCGGCACTCCGTTCCCCGACATTGTTGTGGGCGCCGCCATATTGGGGCTTGTGCAGAGCAGACGCAACTGTCGATCGTCATGATTCAAAAGTGCGACTTCCTCAGCATTCGATTCGATGTTAGGAAACTCATGTAATATTGCTTTGCTTTGTCGCGGACGGTTTAAACAATTGTGGAGGTCGGAAAAGCGTTTCCTGTGATTTCAGATAAAGCTTCAGATAACTGGCAACCATGATTTTAAGCCACAGTATGGCTGAGTGTCGTTACTCTGAAGCGTAGCTTATTTAGTGGCGCTAACTGGCGGTATACAATTAGCGTCAGATCACATCGCCGCTTGTTCTAATAGCGAGTTGAGGAGGGGAATGCTATTTCTTTCCTTTATTTTTTCTGCGTCTGCCAATGAGCGGAGAGAAAAACTAATGGGTGTTTTTGGAAGCTACCAATGTCAGGGATTATCTCTTAGTGGTATTTACTAAAAGTCCAAAAATTGTCGCATGAACCATTTTACATGTACACATCATTGAGGTAGCTAAACATGTTTTCGTTGTTACTGAACTGTCTTATGAAAGTTGTCCCCGAGAATATAAGAATTAAAAGGACCAAATGTGGCTTATTAATCTGACGATAAATAAAACTACAAGTGTGTACGGCAGGGATACCTGAAAAGAAAGATTCAAGTGACCTTAGACTCAGCGGCTCGAATTCTCGCAGTTTTGTTTAAACTTCACAGTTTTTGGGTGCAAAATAAAAGGAATGGAGGATTACTGTTAACAGATGACACAAATTGGCCAATTGGCACCCCCAAACAGAGGAGGGAGTCCGTCAGAAATAAAATTTATTCTCTGTATGAGCATCCTAAAATGAAAGAAAGGAGGAGGGGGGAGGGGTTAAAACATACTGTGTTGTAAAGGTTCCTCTGCTTCGCATCTTGGGCGCAGACCAGACAGCGTTATTCCGCAAAGCTATTCTTTTGCAAAATCACTCCTGCCAGGAAGCGCGTTTTCGTGGAACCGGACGCTCGCGCCGTTCCTCACGACGCCGCACCAAGAAAGAATAAGTTTTCTTTTTGAATACATGAATTGCACTGAGCGCGAACCTTCTGCAGCGTGCATTGTTCACCACGGAATTCGATTTTCTCAGCAAAAAGAAATTTCTGACCACTAGCATATAGTGCGATGATGTCACGTACAAACCATGTTAAACAGTTAAGTTCTCTGGTTAAATGTGGTGTTCTCAACACAATACTCGGTTTCACTTTAAGCGTGAGCGTAGCAGAAGTTAAAAGAGCGAGCTCCGGGCTTTCAGCTTTCTTGCCAAGCACGCGCGCTCCTGCAGTGCAAGCACTGGTCAGGACCACATGCTCGCGCGTGTATATTTCGTCTCACCTTAGCATGGTCTAACCGCGAATGCTGTGCTAGCGCGAGCGGCTAGCCTTGACTGCCTTGTCTGGAGCACTCGCTGCAAGAGCGCTCGTGCAGCCGCCGAGGCTTCATTCGAAGCAACTAGCTCGCGCTGTTAGCACGGCGACTAACAATAGTCCATACTAAGGTGAAACGAAGTATAGCATCGGCTGCGTCTGGACTTGAAGGGTCCCTGCAAAGCGTTTCTGGTCATTTTTTAATTTGCATCGCGTTCGCTCTAACTAGTGAGTGTGACTCTAGCAACACATTAAATATAAAATAAAGAAAAAATGTGACGTATTTTGAACATAATAGGTGAAATAAGTTTAGAATTTTTAGCACAATTTCTTTTGTTGATGGCGTCCTAGGTCTCAACCAATAGAGAACCTAAATGGCAAGAGTGTGCAACAACCATGCGCGATATTCCTAAATGTTGGAAATGAACATCTAGTTATGAAGATGTGAACGCCCCACCGATTCACGGGCATTCAAAGCAAACATTTGAGTTAGAATCACGGGCTTGAAAGGATCAGAATGGTCACGTGCACCTGTTCTGACAGTCCTTCCTTTAGAATTCTACGTCGTCATTATCTGACGCTCAGACCAATGTCGTCACTGAGCGCTCGTGTAAGACACTGATAGGCACGCCTTTCGATGCAGCATTCGGTTTCCTTCGTCCCTTTGCAATGCCGCTTTAAGCTGAAACGACGTATAGCAAGGGGATGTCCAAATTGTAAAGTTGTGCATATATATACAAAAGTCTCGCGATGATATGCGGCAGCATAATAAAATGTTAGAGCACACATGACTGATAAAGCAAAGAGTTGTAAAATGAGGCCCCAAAACAAGTGCACGTTAAAACCGAATATAACTTTAGGCTCCCGAGAATGTATTCTGTGAAGTTTCGAGCTCGTGCAATCCGATATCCAAATGCAATTTAAATTTGAAATATATTATCTGTTCTTCGCGATATTTATGTGTAATTAGAAACATCACTGCACCCATCTTTAGTAGAAAAATATGGACGATAACCAATCAAGTCCTGACCAGTTAGGAGTCCGACGTTTCAAAACCGGTTCGGTATTTTCATCAGGGGTGACTATTTGCACGTGGAGAGCTGCAGCTTCTTTTCCATCTACGGTGTGTCGTTTGCTTCCTTCTCTT